>CAUYLG010019144.1:0-133936 GCA_963573385.1 Cacajao melanocephalus | reverse complement strand
TATGCAGCCATAAAAAACGATGAGTTCGTGTCCTTTGTAGGGACATGGATGAACCTGGAAACCATCATTCTCAGCAAACTGACGGAAGAACAGAAAATGAAACACTGCATGTTCTCACTCATAGGTGGATGTTGAACAATGAGAACACATGGACACAGGGAGGGGAGCATCACACACTGGGGTCTGTCAGGGGAAATAGGGGAGGGACAGTGGGGGGTGGGGAGTTGGGGAGAGATAGCATGGGGAGAAATACCAGATATAGGTGATGGGGAGAAAGGCAGAAAATCACACTGCCATGTGTGTACCTATGTAACAATTTTGCATGTTCTTCACATATACCCCAAAACCTAAAATGCAATTAAAAAAAAAAAAGATCTGAAATGAATTAGTTGCATCAGTTTGAAGTATCAATAACAGATTTTCTTTAATCCATTTCTACATATAACAGGGTGACTAGAACAATATACCAAGCTAGGTACAACTTGCCTTTTTGGGCAAAAAATGTGTATCGACATGTCCTCCTGAGCTACTGGCAACACAAGAGTTTTCCTTCTTTAACTTAGCCTCCATCACTTGCTGGGTCCTGCAGGATCCCATTAGATCACCCCTGGAAATTTATTTCATGACTGTGGGGGTTTGTTTTGGCTTAAGAGTTTGACTTTTTAAAATAAATTTTGCTTTGCTTCTCATATAGGTCAAGAGCAGAAAGTACATTTGTTTTCCTGGGCTCAACCAATATATTTTTAATTGAATTAACTGTGAATATATAATAAATAATTATACATTTAATAAAAATATTAATATTTCGGACTACTTTAGAAAACAGCAGAAGATATAGGCAGTACTTAGCTAGCCTTTCTGATAAGAGATGATTGTCCAGAGCTGAGAAGTGTTGCCTCATTTAAAGGGCGTATGTTCTTTAGCTCTGAGTCCTCATGATTTCTGTTGTTTCTTTGAGAATAATGGTGAGTTTCCGTTGATATCTGTCATTGCACTGGCACTGGTGTTTTTCGTAGTGGAGCAATATGTCTTTGGCACATGTCTCTATCAGAGGTGGAAAGTGAAAGGAGAAACCAAAGAGGTTGAAGAAGAAAAATCAGCTAGATTATAATTCTTAATGGAAGTGAGAAGTGTCCCAGATGACTCATCCGTTTGCATCATTGCTCATTTCCTACAGATATTTCAGTTTGCAATCCCAGTTCTAAATCCATCTGGATTTAGGGACACCAGAATTGCACTGCCTTACTGATCCATCATTTTTTCTGCAAAGAAGATTGCTGCTGTTGCTTAAGATTGTTTCCTGAATAAATCTTTTACATCTTGCTGCAGTCTCACAAAGTATTGACTTATAGAAATGCCTCTTTCAGGACTTTAATCAAAATATTAAAATAAATGTGTGTATTATTAGAAGAACAGAGGTATATTATGGAATAGCTAATTACTCTTAAAAATCATCTACCATCTGACTAACTTGGAACATTTCTATGAGTTGAATTTCTTTGACTGCATACCCTAGGTAATTTAACCAAAAGAGGATTTAATAGAAGATTAGGGGATGGCACAACAGTGACAGGACTTGGTAGAACCAGTCTCATCAGGGTGGGAGCAAGTACAGCTTAGGGAAGTTGGACGGCAGAAGTTAGGTGTCAATTCTAACAACATGCTGCTGATGACAGGTAACATCTCCAAAAGGTTTTTGCTTTCTTATTCTTTTGTCCATTGACTCAAGATTCAAAGTCCAGATGTTCAGATAGCCTACAGTGAATGACACTTGTCCCTAGGGGAGGTCAGTGTACCCTGATTGACAGCTTCACAAAGACTACAAAAGTGGTGGAGCGAGAAATTCTCCAAAAGAAAATCCAGATCGCTACGACCAGAAGGAGACGGAGAAGGTTGCCAAAGAGACAGCAAATGCCAACTACAGAAACTGTTCACTACAATCTAATGTCTTTAATTTCGTCAATGTTTTGAAGAAAACAAAATACAAAAATAAGACAAGAAACAAAAGAAGAAAAAAAAATAAGACAACTCACTTTGTGCCTTTGACACTTTCTGTACAGATTGCCTTTCATGAATACAGAGCCATTTACAGTCATCTTCATTCCCTACAAAAAGGTTCAAGGCCCTAATATAAATAGATAAGTCTCAGTCTTGGTATTTCAATTCCAGAAAAAAATTTTAGCAACAAAATACTTAGACTGTCAGCAGAATTGGGAAGCCTACCTAAACTACTATAAGGCAGAGAAATAGATCAAAGTGTAAAAATATATTTGAGAGATTTCTCCAATGTGAATGGCTTTATTTACCATCACTCTCAGCTAGATAAAACCTGCTAATCCAGGGTGGTGCCTCAGGATAGAACATTCATTTTCCCCTTAGAGTTTGCTGGGATATCTAAGGAGGTCCCATATTCTTATTTTGATCTGTGCAGCTTCAGTTACCCATAGATTGTCAGAACTAAAATGATTGTTTGTCAGAGAGTTGCCAGGGACCATTCACAGCTCAGAAGATTTTAAAATTATATCAGAGGATATCTAAAACTTGTGATGCTGCAGACCTGCTGCAAAGATTTGTTAGAAGCAGGGGAATTCTTTATGCTGGAGGGAAAAATTACAATAGAAACACATAGGGATTTGGGCTGATTAAGTCAAAATAAAGTTGAATTTAGTACATATTACGAACCCCTGTTTGTTAATGTAATCCAAAAGCCTGTGAAAATCAGTAAGCTGGAAATATTCAGTATGCAGCTTAGGCCTGTCAGGGAGAGCTGAAAAGACCTGTAAACTGATTTTCAGTTGTGTATGGGGTGGGGTAGGGAACAATGTGAGTAGTGAAGGTGTGGAAATGAAGAAATATGCTGAGCAGCATTGGTTATAACTTTAAGCAAACTCTTCATGCTAGGAGATGAGAGGCAAAAAAGAGCTAGTTATAAGATCAAAATGATGATGTGGTTATTGAGTAGGACTTTTCAGTGAAGTTCCTTTCTTAACTTGCCTCTTTACCACAGTCTTGCCTTTCTCTCTTCTCTCCTCTTTAATACCAGACTTCCTATAGGATGCCTGCACTGTCTTCCCATCTTGCCATTTTTATATTTCAAAATGAAATATGGCAAATTTGCTATATAAACTTAATTTCGACATTTAAATTTTCTAGAGGCTTAACTTCTAATGTCAAATACAAATATACTTCAAAATTGCCTTTTCTTTCTCTAATCTGCATCCAAATTCCTTGCCTCCAACATAATTCCATCTTTGCTTTCTGAGCCTACTCTGTTGTTAGAGCCATTTATCCTCATCTCTATTTCTGTTTCTTATGTAAAGAAAAAGGA
Source organism: Cacajao melanocephalus (assembly GCA_963573385.1). Lineage (NCBI taxonomy): Eukaryota > Metazoa > Chordata > Mammalia > Primates > Pitheciidae > Cacajao > Cacajao melanocephalus. The sequence continues at coordinate 130,608 of CAUYLG010019144.1, read as the reverse complement.
ATAGAAGGTAGCAAGGAAAAAGTAAGAGAGAACAGAGAGAAAAACTATTTTATGCAGATCCCATGTAATATTTATCTTTTATGTATCTTGTCTGCTTGGTTTTAAAAACTGTACTCTCAATAAAGTGTTTTAGTTTATTCAGGGGATATCTAGATATGTGGGCCCTAAAAATTTGCCCAACTGGGGGAATTTTTATGGAAAAGAATATAAAACCATGAATAGAAATTTAAGTTCCATGATGATTATTTATCTGGCTTCCTCTTCCAGTTTATATGAATAAGAGCCAAAAATATTTTCAAATCATGGTAAAAAACAAAATTGACAAAATGGATAAGTAAACCTCATTTAGTAAGGGGCTAATAAAGAATAGTAGATATAATAAAGCCTTGTTGAACTGAATTCCAGAGAAAAACAAGTGCTTCCTAGTTAGAGTACCATGGCAATTTCTCTACCTGGCGAATGGCTCCTGGTCTGAATATGAATGGGTGGAGGTGTAGCCCTGATGTTGATGAAGAGACTCTGCAGGGTTAAAAAGAAAACAGATAAGCTTTAGATGACACAGTGATGGCGGGAGATATTTGAATCTGGAAGACTCCAAGCAAAAAACAAATTTTTCAGTCAAATAAGTTTCTCTATCTGAATATTATCAAGAATTCAGCCATGAAAGAGAAGCTGATAAGCAGAAAGAAATAACATATTCTTGTGTTGCTTCTATTTTGAAGCCCTGACAAAGTTGAATCCAAAGGTGAATTAAAAATATTTTAAATTGCATCTCAATTTTCTTTCATTTGGAATATGAGCATGATAAAAAAAGAGTAGTGATAATGCAAAAATGAAGCAGGGCTGGTCACAGGTAAAGTCAATGCCGTGAAGTAGCACAGGCTCAGTGTAATTATAAAGATTCTGAATGCCAGTACCTTCCCTTAACTTCAAACAGGGGCAGCAGCTTGCATTCACCGGCAAAGAAGCAAAACAAATTAAAATTTTATATACTATATTCATAATACAATAAAACATTAGAAGATATGTGATGAAGCAGGTAAACATGTCCCATCATCAAGAAAAAAAGTCAATATAAATTGAGTTAGAAATGTCCTAGTATCAGATTATGCCGGTCCAGAATTAAACATAAACATAACTATGAAAAATAAGTAATTTATAGGAAAAAAAAAAGGATAAAGAGATGAGCTATTGTGGGAGAGAAGTAGAAGTTGTAGAATAAAAAAAATTGATTAAAATTCTAAAAGTTAAAATTTTAATATTGAAAACAAACATTTATTGATGGTTCTGAAAGTAAATTGTAAAAGATTCAATGAACTCAAAGATGAATCAATACAAAACATCAAACTGAAGGACACAGTTAAAAAAAAAAAAGGTAGGAAAAATAAACAGACCATCTGTAACTTCTTGGAATTATCAAGAAATTTAGCACATTTGTATTCGGAGTTCAATAAGGAGAAGAGAGAAAAGAAAATAAAACATATTTTAAACATGATAACCAAAATTTATATTTTACACATTTTACAAAAAATTATCAATACATTGATTCAAAAGCTTAAAAAACAACAAGTAGAAACAAGAAAAACACACATAAGCATGTTACAGTCAATTGCTGGAAACCGAAAAGAAACAGAAAATCTTAAAAGCAGACAGAAGGGAGAAAAGAAACATATACAAATAAGCAGCTACAGGAATTATGACCGACTTCTCATCAGAACACTGCAAACTAGTCTACCATTCAACTAGTAGACAAATGGCTGATTAATATAAATATTGGTAAAGATATGGACTGAATAGAACTCATACATATCTGAGGTAGTTATCAAATGATATGCCAATTGTGGAAAATATTTAAATTTTTCTTATATAAGTCAAATTTCATCTACTTATGACTCAGGTGTATATGTATGTATATATATAATATTTTCTGTATCTATTCATCTGTTAATGGACGTTTAGGTTGATTCCATATCTTTGCTATTGTGAATAGTGCTGTAATAAACATTAGAGTTTAGATATACCCTTAGTATATGAATTTCTTTTCCTTTGAATAAATATCCAATTGCTGAATCATATGGTAGTGCTCAAAGAAAAATACTGCAACCTGGGAACATTGTAAACAGCAAAAGTGTTATTCAAATATGATGGATAAAGTGCTTCACAGGCAAACAAAAGCTGAGAGAATTCAGCACCACCAGACTCATCTTGCAAGAAATGCTGAAGAAAATACTTCTCAGGGTATAAAGCCACTGGTAAAATTAAGTACATGAGCAAACCCAGAATACCCTATTACTAAATTTGTGGTGTGTAATTCACCCATAACACTAGTATTAAGCAGAAAAGACAAAATATATAAAAAACATAATAGTTACAGCAACCTGTTAAGAGAGGTAATTTTAAGAATGTAAATTGAGAAAACTGAAAATCAAAATGTAGTGCAAATGCAGTTAAAGTGTAGATTTTTTTCCTTTGTTTGTTTCTATTCTTTTGTGTTCTAAGGTAAGTTGCCATCTCTTGAAAATAACTTGTTATGTTTATAAAATGTTTTTGTAAGCCTCATGGTAACCACAATGCAAAAATCTGAAACAGATTCACTAAAAGTAAAAGTTACAATTTAAAACATACCACCAAAGATAAAAACCACAAAGGAAGACCATATGAAAAAGTCTGAAAACCATCAGAAAACAAGCAACAAAATAAGAGTAGTTACTAATTACTTATCAATATAACACATATTGGTATCAGTAATAAGTATATACCTTATGTAACTCCTTATTTATCAATAATAAAACTGAATCTAAGTGTCTCAATTAGCCAATGAAAAGGCAAAGAATGGCTGAATGGATAAAGAAATGAGACCCAACTCTGTGTTGCCTCAAGAAACCCACATATGTAGACTAAAAGTGAAAGATGAGAAAAAGATATTCCCTGCAAATGGAAACCAAAAAAAAGTAGGAGTAGCTACATTCATATCATATAAAATAGCTTACAAATATATGCTTATAAAGAGACAAATTCACTATATATTGGTAAAGGGGTCAATTTAGCAAGAGGATATCATAATTATAAATATATACACTCAACACTAAAGATCCCAAACATATAAAGCCAATATTAATAGACCTAAAGGGGGAGATAGACTGCAATATGATAATAGTGGGCTTTAACAGCCCACTCTCAGTAACAGGCAGATCATCCAGACAGATAACAACAAAGAAACAGCAGAGCTAAACTACACATTAGATCTAATAGGCCTAATTGACATTTGCAGAACATTTCATCCAACTGCTGCAGAATACATTTTCTTTTCATCAGCACATGGAACATTTTCCAGAAATGACCACATCTTAATTCACAAAACAAGCCTGTGGAAACTTTTATTTTTAAATCAAGTATTATCTCTGACCACAATGGAATAAAACTAGCCATCAAAGAACAAGAAGAACCTTCGAAAATATAGACAAGATTAGATGCATTCAGGGTGATATAGCTATAGATGGAATCTTGGAAAATATACAACCTTGGAAATTAAACAACATGCTCCTGAATGGTCAATGGCCAATGAAAGAATTAAGAAGGAAGTTTAAATTAAAAAAATGAAAATGGAAATACAACATACCAAAAATCTATAGGATACAACAACAGCAGTACTAAAAAGGAAATTTATAGCAATAGACACTTATATAAAAAAAAATAGAAAGATTTCAAAATAGCCTAATGACGCACTTCAAGAAGCTAGAGAAGCAAGAACAAACCAATTAGTAGAAGGAAATTAATAATAAATATCAGAGCAAAAATAAAATGAGACTTTAAAAACAATACAAGATCAGTGGTGTTGCCTCATGCCTGTAATCCCAGAACTTTGGGAGGCCGAGGTGGATGGATCACTTGAGGTCAGGAATTTGATAACAGCCTGGCCAATCTGATGAAACCCAGTCTCTACTGAAAATATAAAAATTAGCTGGGTGTGGTGGTGCATGCCTTTAATCTCAGCTACTGGGGAGGCTGAGACAGGAGAATCGCTTGAATCTAGGAGATGGAGGTTGCAGTGAGCCGAGGTCGCACCACTGCAATCCAGCCTGGGTGACAGAGCAAGATTCTGTCTCAAAAAAATTAAATAAATAAAACACAATGTTTGTTTCTTAAAAAGATAAACACAATTCACAAACTTTTGATAAGATTTATAGAAAAAAGAAAGACCCATATACGTAACATCAAGAAAAAAAAAAGAGACGTAACAACTGAGAACACTGAAATACAATGAATCACTAGAGATTATTATGAACAACACTTTTTCACTTGTGCTTTTTGCACTTTTTTGTTATCAGCTGTCACCAAAAGAACATGCTAAGCTAGCCCACTTATCACAGGTGGAGGTTGAGAGTCATGTATAACAGAGACATGAGAAGCCAAGCCATCTGGGTAACTCCCACCTAGACTGGTTGAACCTCAGCTTACCTGGAGACACAGGCATGATAATAAATTAGTTGTTTTAAACCATGGAGTTTTGGGATGGTGCTATGCAACATTACTGTAGCAATAGCTAACCAATAAACTCAGTAACAACATGTTACACAGCTTCGTCTATTTATGGGTATCTTTATTTTAAGGTCCAGAATTTACTTTGTTATTTGCAAACAAATATGAAGTTGCAGGTATTCTTCCAATAATGAACATTTATTGCGTTAATATCCAATTTATTCCCTGCTGTTTGTTTCTATGTCTTTCTGCACATGAACTAGCTTTTTTTCAATGCCAAATCATAGTATAATCTTTTTAAAGACATTTTAAATAGCAGTTCAACACAACTTATATGGAGCCAACAGTGCACACAACTCATGTTAATTAAGGTTGGTTGTGAATAGCTATGTTCAAGTTCATGCACATACAGGTCCTGACAGCCACGTCAAAACTGTCACTTGGCTGACAGTAATTGTAAAACACTATCAATTATGGGAAACATCTCAGTTACAAGATGCTATCTATGTAATGAATGTGATTCTCAGAATCATTGGAAAATGATATATCCCTGGTCACTATATTCACAGTCTGAGTTGCTGTTGCCACAGTTAGTCTCTTTCTGAAAGAGGTTTATTCTTTTCAAAATGCCTGATTTCAAGAAAGGTCTTAGAGATAACTTTCTATGTCATTCCTGTCCCTCCATCTGTTGAGTATCTTTAGCTCTTGCTACACATTCTTTTTTTTTTTTTTTTGGGGGATTGGGATGGTCTCTAACTTTGGATAATTTTGCCCTTTAGCTATAATTGAAAGATTAGGAATCATTTTTTTTGGTGCACATTGTCACTCATAGAGCAGGCAAGAGGAGTTCTTACTCTGGGCTCCAAACACTAGCAAATCCTGCTCTGGTCTTCTGGCCAAGGCAAAGGAGGTCTTCTCCCTACAAGGCAAAGAGTTTACTGTACTAAGGGAACATAAAACCCAATCCCCTTCCCCACCTGTACCATACTTGAGGTCCCACATTGCTGATGTCTGTCTCCTTGGCCTGAGGAGTGGGCAGGGAATGTCTGTTTATAGGACTATAGACAGAGCTTCATCATGAGTAGAGTATGCTGACAAAGTGCTTGTGCATTACACCTCATGAAGGACAGAGACTGGTGGGATAAAGGAGGTAGGTCAGAGGCGAGAATACAGCCTGCTTTCCTGTCTCACCAAGTTCCAGCATGGAACTTCATGTTAATTCTAAATTTAATTCTGGTCTTCCAATTCATTGTGAAGGTATAGTTTTCAAAGTAAAAGGCTAAAACATATCTTATTTAACAGATTATTATTAGCCTCATGTATGTTTTAAATATTTATAGATAAGGTATTTCTGCCTCTAGTTGCATCCTTCTCTCACTTCCCACAAATGTTAGATTCACGTACATAGCTTGAGGATACGGAAGGAATATCTCTTCTATAGTGGGATCAAAATTTACTTACACTACATTCAACGTACAAAAAACATTTGCCTTTATCTTTTTTTGCTCCTTAGAACTGACACAATATTTTTTCCTAAGCCACACTCAATTGGATGTCAGAAAATACAAGCTGTAGGCTTTCTGTCTGAAGTTGGACAACTTCATTTTTAAGGCAGTGTTGAGAAATCTATATTTGATAGTTCTCATATTCCTTTTTGATAACAATTAAAGCAAAGAATAATGACTGATGATTATTGAGAACTCTGTGTCAGGTATTGGGATAGGATTTTCATGTGTATAAACATATCTAATCCTTAAACAACACAGTGAGGTGGGTAATATCATTACCACATTACATGAAGTCAACTTGAGGTACAGAAAGGTGGATCCGTTTGTTTGAGTTTGCATTGCTTGAATGTGGAGAAGACAGAAATTAAATCCCAGGCAGACTGACTTTGGAGTCTATTCTGTCTTTATGATGATGAATGCTATTCTGTTTCTCTAAGATGACCTGCATAGGTACTATTTGTTTCTCAGGACATTATGTTAAGAATCCTTTTTGAAATCCTCTCAGCATGTGAGACCTTCTTCATCCCTGACCCTCTCATCCTAGACAGGGGATGAGAAGTATCCTGAACTCATGAAATCAGCCACTTCCTTTGAGCATGCTGCAAAAATATCCCTGTGCTATGCTGAAGAAAAAGGATGTAGAGTTCTAGAGGCCCACGTTCCTCTAGTTTGCTGTAGGGACAGCTTGTCTCCGGTCTCCTTGATGCTCCCCGCTCTTCCCATACCCCTCCTGGATGTTAATGTCAGTATATGTTCCCAGAAAAGAAACAGTGATACAAGCATTTAAGCTCTCTTTCATACCAATATTCTATTTTCTGTTTTCCACTCTTTGCCAGGGGTTCAATGATGTGATGTCTTGTGATGTGCACTTTCTTATTTTTCTACCAATAAGGATTTCTCCTTTCTACTTATTCATAGGATATTAGTTACCTATTTTCCTATTCAAAATATATCTTATTATTTTAATTGTGGTAGAATACATATATCATAAATTTAGCATGTTAACCATGTTAAAGATATAATTCAGTAGTGTCAAGTATATTCATATTGTTGAGCAATCTCTAGAAATTTTCATTATATAAAACTAAAACAACATGAAACAACAATTCTCCATTTTTATCTCTCCCATCCCCAGAAACCACTATTCTGCTTTTTGTTTCTATAAATTTGACAACTACAGATACGTAAGTGGAATCATAGAGTATTTGTCTTTTCACAATAGTCTTATTTAACTTAGAATAGTGCCCTTAAGTTTATTCCGTGTTGTAGCATGCATCAGAATGTCTTTTTTTAAAGGCTGAATAATATTCTATTATATGTATATATCACATGTGTTTGTCTATTCAGCCATTGAGGGACACTTGGGTTGCTTCTACCTTTTGGACATTGTGAATAAGCTGTTGTGAATATGGTGTACCTTATTCTATTTGAATACTCCAATATTTAAATTATTATGAAGAAACATGATATATAAGGGAAAGAGTAAAATGCACAATATAGTATTAGTTTCATATTTTCAAAATAACATTCATGTTACATCCTGGGTCCCATCTTCTTAGTGCTTTGATCTCAGAGACACAGAAATAAGTTGCCAAACAAATCCACTCAGTTTTCAAGGATATTAGTGTATAGTGAGAAAGGGTGGTATTTGTTCATACTCCCCAAAAAGGAACATGATTTTAACATTAAAAACATAAGTCAATAGAGCTAATTACATTTGATGCTGCAGACTTTGTTTTATCCAGCTTCTTACAGCAGGGGATAATTGGGAATTCAACCCTGAACAATCCGATTCCTTGAAAATATAGAGGAAAGCTATTGCCAAATCCAATCAAACCTAATTTTCTTGCCATTGATATGGCAACTATAAAGTGAATGAAAATCATTGAAACACCTGCACATGGGCATTGTGAGAGCTCCAGTATGCCTCTATTTCAATTTCCACCTTTCTCGCTTGGGTTGAAGCAATCATGACCATTGATAGGTCGAATATGTGACTTAAAAAAATCAAGACCACTGTTTCAACTCAATAGTTGCAAAGAAGTAGCTAAACTCTTTTTCTTTTTTGATCAGAATAACAATGACAAGAAGAGAAATTTTCTGTAGTATTAAATTATGTGTGTATTTTAATTTATAACCCATCTTTTCCCAAGAAAATGTTAAGACCCCTGACTTGGTTTTAAAAGGTTTTTTGTTTCATAAATTTCTAAATGTTTCAAATGGAAAGATACTAAGACCCATTCTTATTTGATATTGTAATTTATCCAAGGTGTTGGATTAAATTTAAATATTTTAATCTCCTAAAATCACAGTTTTATGTGTTAAGATCTTAAAAAAAGCATACTAAACTTTCAGTAGATTAAAAATTTTTTTTTAAAATTTTAAAACATAAGTTTCAAAACATTATACATTAGGCTAAAGTTACTTGTTTCCTCATCTCCTTGGAATAATTTCCACTACTCTTAGTTAAAAATCTAACTTGAAACCCATGTCTGATGTTTAATATTGAGTGTCAACTTGATTGAAGAATGCAACATATTGTTCCTAGGTGTGTCTGTGACGGTGTTGCCAAAGGAGATTAACATTCGAGTCAGTGGACTGGGAAAGGCAGACCCACCCTCGGTCTCGGTGGGCATCATCTAAACAGCTGCCAGTGCAGCTAGGATAAAAGCAGGCAGAGGAACATGGAAGGACTAGACTAGCTGCGTCTTCTGGCCCCCATCTTTCTCCTATGCTGGATGCTTCCTGCCCTTAAACCCTAGACTCCACGTTCTTCAGCTTTTGGACTCCTGGATTTAAACCAGTGGTTTTTCAGGGGCTTTCAGGCCATTGGCCGCAGACTGAGGGCTGCATTTGGCTTCCCTAATTTTGAGGTTTTGAGACTTAGACTGACTCCCTGGCTCCTCAGCTTACAGATGGCCTATTGTGGGACCTCACCTTGTGATCGTGTGAGCCAGTACTCCTTAATAAACTCCCTTTCATATATACATCTATTCTATTAGTCCTGTACCTCTAGAGAACCCTGACACAGTATGGCTTCCATTGTATAATCTGGACCAAACTTACCTTTCTAATTTCATCTCCTCTGCATCTCTCTGGGGCCTCTCCTTCAGCTCTACAGGATTCTTTGCCTTTTTTGGAACATTCTAAACTCACTCCCATTTCAACAGGATAGGTTGGGTTATCGTGTAGTAATATGTAACTCCTCAAATCTCAAACACTTAGAAAAGTTTTCCCTTCTCAGTTCCATCATTTTTATTAAGGGAACCAAGGGTAAGAGGGTACTCACTATTTTGAACAGAAATTATTGTTCTATAGGGAATAAAAGAAACACTGTAAATTGTCAAGCCAACAAGTAAATAATTCAGCCCAGAAGTGACATACATAACTTCTGTTCATCATCATTGGCCAGAATTAACCATATGACCCACCACAACATGATGGGGCCAGAAAATAGAAAACACTCCTATGAATCTCAAAGAAGGGAGAAGCAGGAATATTTAGCAAAAAGCATGAATGATTACCCTATCAATTTTTCACTTGCTACTGATAGTTTGGGGAATGCTCTTTCCTCTGAAAGTCAGATGACTCTCTCTTTCACTTTATTCTGGTCTTAGTCAAAATCCTTAGGTCATTCCTGCTGATCCTATTATCTAAAACAGATTTTCCGTTATTACTGTCTTTTTACATTGTTTTATTTTTGTTCTTCACTTGTCTTTACCTAAAATTATATCATATTTTTATTTTTTGCTTGTTTTACACACACAAGTCCATTATTTTTAATACGTACAATATTATATTTTCTGTCCTGTTCATTGATTCATTGATATATCCCCAGTGACTAAGAGAGTATTTGGAGCTCAGCAGACAATGAACAAATATTTTCTGAATGAGTGACTGCATATATTAGATTGATGCACGCAAGTTTAGATCACATATCTCTAATTCTATCTATATGGTGAAATATCAGTTCATATATACGTTGCAAATAGACAAATTTAATTTTATACTGCATCTTAACTATAAAGAGAAAAGTTCGTTTCTTGAGGTTTAGAAAACCATTCAGTTTTTCCTCACGACGCTCCCTCTGCTGGTTTTCTTGGAGCCAGGCCAAGATGAAGCTCAGTAACTCAGTCTTAAAATGATTCGAATCTAGCAAATCAAGAGATCTTTTAAATATTAACTTGCTTTCTTTAGGATAACTGCTTTCATATTCCTCTTCCCTCCATTCTCTTTTCCAATATGGCATTTGGATCTATAGGGAGGGGTCTGGCCTGCGAAAGGAAGTAGATGGGAGCCTGGGTCCTTAAATCTTCCCAAGGTTCGCTTACTCCTCCCTGACCTCCACTGCAGAGTGGATGAACTGGTATGCTTTCTGCAATAATGTGCAATGAAGTAGATCTAATTTCTGTCCATTTGGTCTTAATGTGCTAATACCAAAGACCTGTCTCCTATCATTTGCTTCTTTGCTTCTCTTCTCACCCTGACAATTGCATGTGTCATTGAAAATGTTTGCATGCAATATCCCTCCTAGTGATTTAACAGATCCTCAGTCATGCAGGAGCTAATGCTACTAACCTGTTAGATTCAGGTGCTTTACTTATTTACATGTTTCTAGACCACACTCCTTCTCCTGCGGTAAGGGGTGAGGGCACCAAGCACCCTTAAATCTACCTTTCTCACCAGCTGTTTTTTTTTACCTTCCACAATGTCTCTGCTTGGAATAGTTTGAGTCTTTTCTTCCTTAAGACATACCTTCCCATAAGGCCACAAGTCTTGTGACCTAGTTATCATGTTGGAGAATATATGCTATGGAAGAAACTCTACTGTTTGTGTCCTCTAGCCATTTCTTTTAAGAAGTTTTTTATTGGGAAGCCAAGCACAAAAATCTGGAGCTAGAGATTAACAGATTGGTTTGTCCAGATTTTCTATTTCTTCATGTTTTGATGCAATATTCAGAGCATTACTGGATTGACAATAGTCTGGCTATGTATGAAAAAGCTGCAGTGGTGATTCTGAGATCTTTGACTTTTACCCTATTCATTAATTTATAAAAGATGATCCACCGCCTTTCCAAAATAGAGTCAGCTTGGGAAATTTTATTGGAAAGCTGAATATCACAGGGATCCTCTAACTAAAAAATGTTTTGGAAAGAGATTTTATTTTTATTTTGGCTTTTCAGTGAAACAGGAAAAAAAATAAGGTACTAGGCATTATGTAAATAGGTCCCTTAGCTCAAATGATTGGAGGAGAAAGTGAGCAGGAGTAATATTAAAGCCAAATTATCCTTGAAATGTATGTCACCGTGAAAAATGCATGTAGCAGAAAAGTAACCAAGTCATCAACAGAATTTGTAAAACTATACAGATATATAAATTTATATTACAGAAGATAATTTAAAATGCATTTTGCTATAACTTTCCAAATGCATTCTGTATATCAAAGAAAATAACTAGAATCAGTACAAGGAGCCTACAAATACTTAGTCTCCAGTGGCCAACCTGAGGTTGAGAAGTACTGTGTGGACTGAATTTGTTACTACACGTCTTTTCTACAGAGGCAGTGACACAACAGATTTTCATGACTCTACCTTCCTTTGTATTAAATATTTAGCCCACAGAGGAGGTGACAAGTGTCATCGATTAATCACAAATAAGACAAATAGGGGTGTTCGTATTCCTTTTACTTCAGCAAATTGAGATGTGAGGAGGAATGAAGAAGCTTCGGGAGACCTATGGTGATTTTAATTGAGAGTCACTGGCAGACCCAAAGTGAGAGCTTAGTATGTGAGCAGCTGGACAAAGTTTGAAAGCAACCCCAAAGCAATTCCCAATGAGATAACTTTGAAATTTGAAAGTCAAGTTCAGAAAAACTATACAATGGTTGTTCTCAACTAGAAGCAATATGAAAAAGGACACTCAGAAAACAACTAACTAGTAAACAGTTACAGAGAAGGTTTTACTGGTAGGAACAGAAGAATCAATTACTTAAATTACAGTTGTTAAACATCGCTATGGAGTTCCTAAAACTGTTGGTGTGAGTTATTTCTTTCTGTTACCTCTGTGCGTTCCCTTTCTCCAAACACCCACTTAACAATGCATGAGTCAGGATATTTGTTTTAGATATTTTATTCCTTAAATGTCTTTTCGTTACGCCCCACAAGCCCCTGTAAATCATTTGCTTTCCTTTTTAAAAAAAAAATTATGTCAGGAGAAATGATCATGTTCATTCTTGTGTTACTTAGAATTTACTCCAGTATTCTAATACTCTAGTGAAACTACCTAAAAAGTTTTATGAGTTTTCTCAATGAGGCAGCAGGTGTGAAAGAGAAATTGCTTTGGTGGTTACTGAGAGAAATCTATGGAGAATCCATACTAACTAAATGTAGGCAGTCTTGAGTTTATTTTTTCAAAATAAACATAAGTGATAAAACAGCATGGAAATAAGTTTTAAATAGGAAGAAATTTAGACCCAAGATAGGTTAACACTTTTTAAAAGTAGAGACACATAAAGGTGACTAAGAGCTGGGCAAAGCAGATAGATACGGAGAATCTTTCTCTTTCTCTGTCTTTCCCTATCAACTCACAGTGGGAAGAATGGAAAAATAAATAACTAAGGCTAAGAAATCATAAGTTGAACAAGAGAGTAGCTGAAATAATTTTTCTGGTACCCAACCCAGTCTGTGACTCATAGAAACCTTTGTGAGTTTTGAAGCAAAGTGAATACTAAACATAAATTACAAAGAATTTCAATTGAATTTGTGTTAAAAGAACTTGTTGGAAGAATTAAGGATTAGTTATTAAAATAAATTAGTAAAGTTTATTTTTAAGCCATTTATATCAACTTAAGAGATGATGCTTTCTTTTAAACTTTTTCCCCCCTCTGGGAAATCTTGCAGAATAAGCAGAAAATAGGGCCTAAGATGCAAAGGAAAAGAAGGGAGAGTTAACTTTTATTGCATGGTGTGATATGTTCTAAGCCATACAATGTTTAGTTATTTAACTAGTGTCTTTCATTTCAAAACCCACCCTTGTTTTCTCTGCTTTGTGATGCTAGAAAACAGGAAGCATATGAGAAAGAGTTTCAGGATGAGAGGGAAGAAAACACTTGATTCTTCCAGTTTTCCCACTCTTCCTGATAGTGAGATTTCAGCAAGATACAAGTTGTTACAGTTTTCATTTTTTTCTGCACTCCCAGAACCAGTTGTATTGTGCCCCCTCAGAAGTACCAGCAATAGCTGGGCAATCTCTCTCCATCAGGGATCCGAGTTCGGCTGTGTGAAGTGCCTTCTGCATGCCTTAGAATCTCACAATGCAAACCTCTTCCCTCTGATTCTGTGGCTCCAAATGTGGTTGCAGTTTCCTGCAGTTACTGTTTCTGTGTTACTGCTATGTCCCCTTTCCATTTATTCAGTTCTCTGACACCTTTGAAGATAATTTCTTGCGTTAAATTCTCTGTTAAAATGACTGACAAGTTTGTTTTCTTTCCTAATTAGCTTCTGATACCACTCTTTACATAAATTGTGTCAATTTTATAAATGAGTAAACGAAAGTGAAAATGGGTTCAGTAACTTGCCTAATGTTTCATAGCTGGCAGAAGGCATAACTAGAGTGTGATTCCAGATCTACAGCCCACAGTCTTTGCTAATATTGCAGAAAGAATCAGCGAAATAGGAGAAAGACCATGAGAGATGCATGTTGCCAAATGTTAAGAATTTCAAAAAATAATTTAAGAATAAAGTTGTATTCTGATTAATCATCTCTCTCTGTCTCTCCCCTTTTCTTTCTTTCTCCATGTATCTATATATAAAATTTGTTTAGCTCCCTTCCAAATCACCACTCTGACATAAAAAGGGTTACTTTTAAAAAGGCATGAATCCACAAGAACAAAAGATATTAGCATGTTGGAAGTATTAATAACACTGTGGAAGTAAAAAAGAAGATGAACAAGTAGAAATAGGCTAAGCAGAGCAGAGCAAACATAAACCTAAGTCTGCAGTGAGCATGCCTTAAGGACCATGCCTCAGAATGCTAGAAAGTTTTTGAAATTGAGATATCACGTTTCTTTTATAAAGATGGTTCTGGAACAGCAGGATTTGTTGAAATTCTTGTAAGTAGCAGTTAGATCTCCATAGTCCCCTTACTAATACTTACAGCTTATTTGTTATATCTTGCTACAAACCAATAATGAGAGAGTAGTTTGGATGGAAGAATGGGAGAAAACTGAAACCTCCATGGGTTTAGGAATGAGTGATAAGGAAGGACTTAGGAGGAGACAGTGAATAGTTTGATGGAACAAGATTTTGGAAGGGATGAGATTTGGAGAAAGGGGACTGGCTGGTCTTCTATAGGATTTTTTTTTTTCCACAAGTGAAGAGAGCAAAGATGGATAAAGGTATTTGGAAAGGCATATTGGAAGGTATTTCTATGAACCTGCATAGTCTCCATTTGAGAACACAAGGACAATATAAAAGGTTTAGAAAGAGAAACATAAGTTTGAATTAGCTATACAGGGAATCAAAACAGTAACTTACACACAAGATTTTTCTGCCATATGTGATTGTTATCTTAAACAAAGAATGATACCTGAATTCACATAATATAGGTCACATACTTTGGCCCATGTATCAAACTTAACTTGTAAATATGTTATTAAAAAATTAGTTTCCAACATTTGGGTACTTAGCTACTTTTATTTTGAAAAATAGTCCCATTTTAAAGCTTCTTGAAAGACTGGATGATTGTACAATATTGATACACATTTTAGAATGTAACTGAGTGGTGGGAAATTTCTTTCTTTTCTTTCTTTTTTTTTTTTTTTTTTTTTGAGACAGAGTTTCACTCTTGTTGCTCAGACTGGAGTGCGGTGGCTTGATCTCAGCTCACCACAACCTCCACCTCCTGGGTTCAAATGATTCTCCTGCCTGAGCCTCCTGAGTAGCTGAGATTATAGGCATGCACCACACGCCCAGCTAAATTTGTACTTTTTCTTAGTAGAGATGGGGTTTCTCCATGTTGGTCAGGTTGGTCTCGAGCTCCCGACCTCAGGTGATCCGCCCGCCTTAGCCTCCCAAAGTGCTGGGATTACAGGCATGAGCCACTGTGCCCAGCCTGGAAATTTCTTCAGATGGGATAGGTATTCCTTAGCTGGCTTCACTAATTTATGTTACCTTTCGGACTTGGTAGTCATTTGAATTTGACACCCCTGTTAAATTTCATGTCTCTTGAGTATCACCAAGTCACCTGTGTGAAACTGAGATGTGAATATTATTTGTATTTTTCAGGAAAGGATACAAGACATCATAAAAACTCCACCCTATTGCTCTTACTCATAGGTTCAGAACTTCAGATGAGGTGAGTTCCATTTCTAAAATGACTCCTATTTGTATGAATCTCTTCAACAGTTGCTCTTGGACTTTCTAGCATCGTACAGATTTATTCTTATAAACTCACAGAACAGAGTAAAACCACCGTCTCTCAGGAGTCCCCTCTGAGGGGACAATCTAAAATGACTGGCCCTTCTGTATTCGAATCTCTGAAATAGGGTTTGTTTGGTTTGGCATAAATTGACTATGAAATGACAATCACATAAGATGCCATAATGTTTTTATTTGAATAATAGTCATTATAGGAATGTTAGCTTATGTTCATTCTGTTTCAAGAAATAATTCTTATATGGTGACTTATTAATTAATTTGTAGTTAATTTCCATCAAACTGTTTGATGAATATCAGCGTTCTGAGAATCAGTTATTACATATGCTGTACAATGAGATAAATGTCAATTGAGAAAAATATACTAGATGTAGTATTGGAAATGTTTGACTAGTGAAATCACTTCATTCGAGTGTAATTAAAAGTTGGTCATTAATTTAGAACTAAGAAATAACTATTAAACAGTTTGTATCAGGATAACAAGTTCATCTATACAATACCTCAAGTTAATTACAAGAAAGTTCTCTTACTATGTAGCTATCTTGGTATTTTTCATGCTATGTATTTCTGAACTCAGTTTTGGGGGCTGGCATTTTCTTTACTAATTAAGTTACTTCTCTTCTATGAGGAAGCTCATAGGGCTTGGTTTGCTTATGTAGTTTCTCTTCTCTTTTCTTCATAACTTCTTGAAAGTGAATTTTCTCTAGTAACTTCTTATCTTCAAGTTCTTGGGCCTTGCATATGGCATCTTCTTTTTTTCGGATCTTTAGCTCTTCCTGCCACTGTTATAGAGAGAAAACGTCATCCACATATGATTTTCCATGAAAAAATGCATATCAATTTAGCTGCTGAAAATGCAGATTCTTATATACAATTATCCTCTTTGGTTTTTTCCATGACATTCCTTAAAAAATTTTTAGCTACCACACTGGTAAAACATATGTGTGGCCTATTACAATGCATGCAAGTCCCACAAAATAGAATTTCCTTAATATAGTTAAAGATTAAAAAAATTCAAAATAAGACATTATAGGTTTTATATTTCTATATTCCAAATAGTTTTACTTTCTTCATCAATATTGGTATTTATATGACAGCATGAGTTATACAATGAAGAACCAAATGAAAGCAAAAAACAAAGAAAAAATACAGAAAATACAAACTAAAGAGAAAGGCCACAACTCTAATACTATTCCATATGAAGCTGAAAATGAAATTATTACTCAGGTAAATGCAGACTATGCAGAAGACCAGTAAACATACCTCTAAAGAATGTATCTTATTTGGCCAAGATAATTTTTCTTTTTATTTTGTGTTCACTTCGTTTTGAACCTTATAACCCAGGCTGTCATGTATATAGTAGTATATCTGAAGGCAATAGCCCTAAGAATGAGTAACAAATATTGTAAGTAATAATAATCAGTCAAACATCATCATGAAAAAAATATATATACATCATTATGAGGAACTTTTTTCCCCTTCTAATATATTTGATGGAGGAAATGATAAAAACAGGTAGTAAACACTATGCTAGGTAATACATTGGGGCAGAATGACTCCTGGTATGAAATACTGAAAATTCCTAAGGATTTTCCGATATTGACTGCCAATTCAGTCTTTTCCAAAGACTGCCAATGCTGTGCTTTTGTCACCTTCAGCTCATGCATATACACAAATGATCAGACTGAGATTAGCAACCTATCAATTAATTTATAATCGCTATATATACCAGTACTGTGAATCACAAATAACATTTGTCATATGGGATATTCATATAATAAAAAGCAGAGCTAAGTATCAGAGTCCATAGCATGTCACTCAGCTTTAATGAACACAGCAAAATTTTGTAAAATGTTAATATATTCATATTAGAGTAAACATGACAAATAAAAGCACAACGTCAGATCCATTATTTATTCCCAGTTAAGTTTTAATTACATAAGAAATACAGAAGTTAACTGGACTTATCTTAAGACTGTATTTATACACTGTTGTTACTCATATGTTTGGTTTCTCAGGAACCAGCTTTGCATAAAATATATGGAAAATTAAGGCAAAACCTCCAGAACATTCAGGCACAGGCTGAAATTCATGCTATGGTTTTGTCTACAAGTTCTACGATACTTAACTATGACACATTATTTTTCTCATATAATAAACTAAATAATAATCTAGTTGTTTAAGAAACTTATCAATTTTATTAGCATAGAAGTTATAGTTGGTATAACAATGACAGTATCTATAAACAAAGAGAACTAATCTATCATGTATGAAATGTGCATATCTGTTTAATCTAGGTTGTTGGTATGTGGGAGAGGTGAGTTGGTGATTATACCATTGTCTTCGTTTGTATCTGTTTGAAATTTTTTCGTAATGAAAGTTACATAAGTTGAAAAAAAAACGAAAAAAGAAAGATTTCCATGGGTCTCATGATTTTGTTTCTTAAATTGTGAAAAATTAAAAGAGAATTAATTCTTAAAAACTACCAGTAAAATAGAATTCTTGGTTTCACAAACAGCATGTAGAAAATCACTGATACATATAAAAGCAGCCAAAAAGGGGTATCTTATCATCACTGTCCAGAAGACAGCTTTTCCCCCCTCCCACGTCTTAGAATTTGGAATGGCTGAAATACACCATAATGTCAAAATCCTTCTTTTCATTAGGCTTAGGAAAAAGCATACTTTCTTTTTGTCTCTGCTGACCATGACAACAGTTCTATTTTTGAATAATTGTATTTTCTTGACTTTATCTGCCATTATTATTGTCTGTTGTGGTAGCTAGGAGGATGCAAAAAAGAAAAAGGTATGTTTGAAATTGATGGGAAATGGAGACACCATTTACTGATTTATTTTACTTACTCAGTGATTCAATGATCATGCTATGGAATACTAGCAATGTATAAGGTACCTTAATATCACCTGAGTAAGGAGGTATATTTTCTATTTCCTGAATATGATAACCTCTCAACAAAAGTATGTTGGATTAGAAGGAGAATTAGTATCTGTAGCTGAAGAAATGTGCTTTGGTTCTTCTTTGTCAATATTAGAGATCCCACCCTCCCACCTCTAATTCTGATTAGGAGTTATAAGCCAAGAACTTGAGCAGCTATGAAAAAGTAGAAGGGAAACTAGATTTAGAGTAGGGAAATCTGTTTTTGTGCATAGACTCCGTCATTTACTTAAAACATTGAGCAAGTAACTGAATTGTAAACAACAGTTTGTTTTTCTTATTGGTAAACGTTATATAGGATTGTGAGGATTAAATTAACTAATGTAAGAGCATTTTGCAAAGTGTAAAGTATAAATACAAAGCACTATTGCTATGCCCATCTGAAAAGCAGTGGTATATACATGAATACTGAAAAAAGGTAATATTCAGAGATACTTCAATAAACCTTCCAAAATCAATACTATGAAGTACTAGTTCATTAGGCTAGCCACACATCAAACAATTTGGATCTATAAGTTTTCAAGCATATTTTCAAAGAGGATTTTTTTATCCTTCTTTAGCTACAATATAAGCAGGCCCATGGCAGTGATTACTTGGATAATGCTTATACCCTTAGAAAAAGGAAAAGAGGATGGCTCTTAGGAGATATCTCTGTATCTCTGTCATTCATAATACTCTCCTCTGTCTCTTTAGCCCTAGACAGTCCAAAGTAGTTATTTATACGTGTGTGTGTGTGTGTGTGTGTGTGTGATGTTGGCAAGTTGCTATCTCTTACAATCCCTTCTACATTACTTAGTTGACTTAATGACTAGGAAAATATAGATGTTGAAATTTATAAAACATTTGAAATTTTTGAAGATGGCCTATACATATATTAGTTTCTTAAAATTTTGTTAGTGAATAATAGAATATTGCAGCTCTCATTTTGTGATTTCAAGGTATCAGTCAGTCTCCAAAGCCCAATACTTACAGCTATGGCTAGAGTGGCTTAATTACTAGCTATGTGGTAAAAACTATTTAATGTGATCAGTAAATAAAATAATCTCTTCACAAGATTACTACTTAAAAGTAATGTGAAAAAATTATTAATATAATCACAATCTGATAGATAATATTGAACTACTAGTGATAAAATTAAGCACATAATGCTCTGTAGTTTATTTAAAAACACTATATAGTTTATTTAAAGGAAACAAAAAATAAGTATTTTCTCTCATACTTCAATTCTGCTCCTAAAAAGAACTAGACATAAAATGACTGGTATTTGGTAAGAAATTATCAACTAAATATAGCACAATGAATTAAAGTATCTTCTGTGAACAGCTTTGTATTGCCACTGCTTTTTTTACTTATGCTAAGAATAAAGTGATTAACAGTCTTTCTGATCTGTCAAGGGTAAAGAACGGTCACTGAAAATTGAGCCAAGATTTCTGTTCTGTTATTAGAACTACACTGCAGAAGAAATCAGTGTTCAGTGTTCAATATAAGACTCTTGTCACAATAAATCAGTACTAATTTAGAAAGCAGGATTAGGCTAGTATTTTACAAATGACAGAAGGCCAAATTTTCTGTAACCCGATGAAGACACTAAGGTGTATAGATAACACAGTGAGATATGATTCAGTTTGGCAAACCAATCATGGCTCTACTTTTAAATTCCACATATTAAGGTTTCAGTCTCAGAACTACATATTATAATTTAAAGTGCCTTTAAAGAACAAAGCTTTTGCTGCTAGTTAAAAAAATCAATCTTACGTGATGGTCAATGATTTTTGCCAACTCTTTATCTGCCTTGGTGAAGAAATCTGGATATGGTACCATGGGAATTTCTGATACAGTAGGATGTTTCCTTCAAAAGAGCATAAGAACAAATCCAGCATTTAGTATAGGTATTCCTATTCCCCAGAAATAGGCAGAATTGTAAGTCATAATTTATTACTAAGCATTTTGATTCTTCATTGTTAACATCAAGTATTTACTTTGTGTAGACTACAGTATGTTAGCTTTTAGGTTTTGTAAGCCATCTTGGGTCAGTAAAAGTGATAATTTTGAAGGTAGGACATGACATATAAGATGATCAAAGTGCCCAACCCCATACACAGCTCCACAACCCTGGAAGTTCTGGTGGAAACCGAAGCCTAAAAATTTGCTCTAAGATATGATGAGAAATGATGTGATTTCAATACATTTCCAAAGTCTTCGTATTACTAAGGGTGGAATTATGGTAGACAGATTAGCATAATTCAATGAAATTGTTAGCAGAACAAAGCTGGGCTTCAAACTAAGGGAGACTTAGTGTTAAATTATTCACATAATTATTGTATTATTAAAGTTATTATGAAGAGTCTAGGAACATGTAAAGTAATAAGATGGTGAAAGAAGGTGGTTTTGAAGGTGAGAAAGTGGGTGTAAAGGAGAAAGTCTTAGGGAAGAGCCTAAAAACAGGCAGCCAGTGACACATTTCCATATTCAAAAAAGTCTAGTCAATTTTTAAGACCAGAACTCATTTTTTTCTGACTTCTGCCTTTTCCATTCCAGTGTACTCTACATTCTTGACATACTTATTTCGTCAGGTTCTGTTAGTCCACGCTGCACTAAAGTCTTCTCAAACCTTCCCAATTACCTTCATCTCCACCATCACTTCCCTAGGCCAAGCCAACATAATCTCTCACCGAACGAAGGCTTCATGTTCAGAATTCCCGCATCCACCATTCCTTACCCACTTTACTCTTGTCTCTATAGAGTAGCCAGAATTTTTTTCAAAATACAAAGTGGATCACGTCGATCTCCTACATCAAACTGTTCATTATTTTTCCATTAGCTTTAAGATTAAGATTACATTTTTAAGGAAAGCTTGAAGTAGACTGAGCATTTGTTAAAGTGGTTTTGGCTGGTTTCTACAGATATCTTTCTTTCCTTTATTTGCTTGGGTCTATGCATCCCTAATGCAGAGGCTTTCTTGCAGTTGCTGGAATGTATGTTGTTCCAGCCCACTGTTGCTTGTTTTCACATGCTGTCATTTCTTTCTCTAATGCCTTTCTCTTTCTTCCTCTGTCCCTGCTGCGGGACTGGTTAATGCCTACTCACACTTCAGCTCTCAGTTCAAGTCCATGACCATGGCTATCAGTCTACCATGAACATTTCCTTTCCTTATACTTCAATTTGTAATTTTACATTTATCATGTCACTGTGTGCGTTTTATGTTTTCCTGCTAGAGTATGAGCTATGTGATCATGAAGATTTTGCCCGTTTTCTTACCATTGTTTCCTCAGTGCCCAACACAGTGGCACTAGTCAGTGAATGTTTGCGTATTTGCTGAATGATTAGATGAGTAAATGAAAACTATGATATGCTTTAATACCCTTTATTTTCCAAGTCATCAATAAGAGTCTACCATACAACACTCTTGTGTTAGTGGAGTAGTATCCAATATAGCAAATGGAGGGCAATCTCAGGAGACACGTTGAGAGTAGAGTTGATGGCAGGAGTTCAAAAGAAAACAATAGAAGTGACGGGCAAGCGTGGAAAATGGAGCCCTCTCCCAAGTTAATAATATTCAGAAACATTGTGTGGCAGAAAAGCACTGAGCTTCTTAATGCATGCAGAATAGGGCCTTTAGCCATTCTATTAAAGTACTGTATTAAAGGAAAATACGATCCTAGAAAGCCGGAAAATTGGGGGATATGTAGGGGCTGACAGTTGGTTTAACTAAATTCATTCAGTGAAATTTGGGAAGTTTTGATATTCAAAGAAATCTGCCAAATGCTGTAAATAAAACAGAATCTTAAAATGATTTTAAGGTTAAAAGTATTCAAGCAAATTGTCTAAAGTTTTTTCTTGAACAAGAAGTGTTTAAATTAAAAAAAATGTAGAAAACATAATATCAAAAGACCTTTAAAATGGGAAAAATGAATATGCTTCTACATCTGTAATTTCTCAGTTACCTCAGTTGAATTTTGTGCTAGAAAATAAAAATGTATAGAGAATATAATGAAAGATAACATGAGACATGAGAGAAGTAAACATTCAAGGATAGGAACCGAAAAAAATATAGTAAAATATTTAAGCATATGGGCTCTGTACTTAGGCAAATCTCAAAGCAAATTTTGGTTCTACCACTTAGTGTTATTAAATCCCTCTGTTCTTCAGTTTCTTCATCCTTAATATTGAAAAAATAATAGCACCTGCCTTATTATGTTTTCACAAGGAATAAAGAGGGATTAGACACAAATCAAACACTAAATAAGTTTTAGCTGCAATACTGTTATCTTCATTGTCAATAGAATTCAGAGGAAAAAGCTGTAGTGTTTAGCTGGTATTATCAATTATAAGGAAAAGGAATGGAGGACTAGACGATTTTATCACCATTAAATGAGCTGTAGAATTTTGACATTTGAAGTTAAATGAACAGTAGAGAGAGACTTTTCAAGAAAGATCGTACACTACTCTTTTAGGGCTACTTTAACAAATTACCACAAACTAGAAGGCTTAGATAAACAGAAATTCATTCTCTCATAGTTCTGGAGGCTACAAATGCTAAATCAAAGTGTTAGCAGCCTTGGATACTCCAGAAGTTTTTGGGGAAAATTTGTTCTTTGCCACTCTTAGCTTCTAGTGGCTGTGAGGTCTTTGGTATTCCTAGGCTTGTAGACACTTCACTCCTGTCTCTGTCTGTATCCCCCCATGGCCTTTTCCTTCTATGACCCTATGTGTCTTTTACTTTTCTGTTTCTTACAATGACATTTAACTTTTATTTTTAATTTTTGTGGGTACACAGTAGGTGTATATAAAGTATATGAGGTGTTTTGATACAGGCATGCAATGCATAATAATCACATCATAGAGAATGGGTTATACATCCCCTGCAGCATTTATTCTTCATGTTATAAAAAATCCAATTATACTTTTTAAGTTATTTTTAAATGTACAATGACGTTTCTATTTACTATAGTCACCCAGTTGTGCTGTCAAATAGTAGGTTATATTCATTCTATTTTTGTACCCATTAACCATTCCTACCTTCCCACCACCCCCTACTATCCTTCCTAGCCCTAGTAACAATCTTTCTACTCTTGAAGTCCATGAGTTCAATTGTTTTGATAATATAAAGACATGTTTTAAAGGATACTGTCATTGAATTTAAGGTCCTTAACCGAGAGCAATAGAGCCTTAACATTATCCTGTTTCCCTAAACTTTAGACAGGCCTCTAACCTCTTTTTTCTTAGCACAATATTCACTTTAGAAAACTTTCAATTGTAAATTTTCTCTTTGCCCCTTTGAGATGTAATTATTCTCCCATCCTCTCAGTAGTTGTATAACCCAGGAATTTCTTTCTCAATGACCTGGAACCATTAATCCTAAGCAAAAAAAACAAAAAACAAAAAACAAAAAAAAAAACAAGCTGGAGTCATCACACTACTTGACTTCAAACTGTATTACAAGGCTACTATAATCAAAACAGCACGGTACTTGTACAAAACAGAGATACAGACCAGTGCAACAGAACAGAG
Source organism: Cacajao melanocephalus (assembly GCA_963573385.1). NCBI lineage: Eukaryota > Metazoa > Chordata > Mammalia > Primates > Pitheciidae > Cacajao > Cacajao melanocephalus. Next base: position 106,725 of record CAUYLG010019144.1, on the reverse strand, counting down.
GTCTCAGAAGGAATGCCACACAACTACAACCATCTGATTTTTGACAAACCTGACAAAAACAAGCAACAGGAAAAGTATTCCCTATTTAATACATGGTGTTGGGAAAACTGGCTAGCCATATGCAAAAAGCTGAAACTAGATCCCTTCCTTACACCTTATACAGAAATTAACTCTAGATGGATTAATGATTTAAACATGAGGCCTAACACCATAAAAACTCTAGAGGAAAACCTAGGCAGTACCATCCAGGACATAGGCATGGGCAAGGACTTTATGACTAAAACACCAAAAGCAATGGCAACAAAAGCCAAAATAGACAGATGGGATCTAATTAAATATAAGAGCTTCTGCAGAGCAAAAGAAATTATCAATAGAGTGAACCAGCAACCAACAGAATAGGAAAACATTTTTGCAATCTACCCATCAGACAAAGGGCTAATATCCAGAATCTAAGGAGAACTTAAACAAATTTACAAGAAAAAACAACCTCATCAAAAAGTGGGCAAAGGATATGAACAGACACTTTTCAAAAGAAGACATTATCCAGCCAACAAACATTAGAAAAAAAGCTGATCATCACCGGTCATTAGAGAAATGCAAATCAAAACCACATTGAGATACCATCTCACACCAGTTAGAATGGCAATCATTAAAAAATCAGGAGACAGATGCTGGAGAGGGTGTGGAGAAATAGGAATGCTTTTACACTGCAGCTGGGAGTATAAATTAGTTCAACCATTGTAGAAGACAGTGTGGTGATTCCTCAAGGATCTAAAACTGGAAATACCATTTGACCCAGCAATCCCATTACTCGGTATATAACCAAAGGATTATAGATCATTCTATTATAAAGTTGCATGCACACATGTTTATTGTGGCACTGTTCACAATAGAAAAGACTTGGAACCAACCCAAATATCCATCAATGATAGACTGGATAAAGAAAATATAGCACATATATACCATGGAATACTATGCAGCCATAAAAAAGGATGAATTCATGTCCTTTGCAGGGACATGGATGAAACTTGAAACCATCATTCTTAGCAAACTGACACAAGAACAGAAAACCAAACACTGCATGTTCTCACTCATAAGTGGGTGTTGAACAATGAGAACACACAGACACAGGGAAGAGAACATCACACACTAGGGCCTGGGATATGGGGGCTTAGGAGAGAAATAGCAGGGAGTGGGTGGATTGGGGAGGGATAGCATTAGGAGAAATACTTAATGTAGATGATGGGGCAATGGTGCAGCAAACCACTACCATGGCATGTGTATACCTATGTAACAAACCTGCACAATCTGCACATGTATCCCAGACCTTAAAGTATAATAAATGAGAGAGAGAGAGAGAGAGAGAGAGAGAGAGAGAGAGAGAGAAAAGAAAAGAGAAGAGAAGAAGAGAAAAGAAAGAAAAAGAAAAGAAAGAAAAGTACCTTCAAGGAAGATAGCCACCATCTGCCCAGTCTCTGTGGGAGGTCCAGGAACTTAACTTAGATAAGTCACAAACAGCAAACACATCACATTGACCTAATCACATGAATCAACATACTTTCTAATGTGCTCCAGTATGTTTCCACTAGCTAACTCCAGCACTTAACACATCCTCCTGTCTTTTTTTTTTCAGAAGAGTTGATTTTAATTTCTCTCTTCTATTGCAATAGTCTTGGATAAACTCCTCTTTGGCTGTTTAATTTGTCCAGTACAATTTTTCTTTGACACACTATAATTCAGGATAATCTCATCTCGAAATCCTTAATTATATCCGCAAAAACTCTCTCTCCAAACAAGGTCACATTTATAGGTACAAGGAGTTAAGACTTAGTCACATCTGTTGGGAAACACAATTCAACCTACTATAGATGACAAAACAGGAACAAAATCTCAGAAAAAGAAAATAAAGAACTCATTTCAGAAAATGTATGTAGACTGACATGGCTGGAACTGAGACTCCATGGAAAGGAAGAGGGGGTGAGTAATTTATTCATTCATTTATTCAAACATTTATTGCAAGAGGATGTTGTTATTAGGAATGGGAAGAAATAAGAAAAAGAAAAAGCTTCGATTCTTCTCTCCAGAAACTTGTACTTCACATGGGGGAAGACATATAAACAGCCATTCACAGTATAATGGGAAAATGGCTGTAAAATATGGTTCTTTGAAGTAGAAAGGTGAGGAGCTGGCATCATTTAACTTAGTCTGAGAGTGCGTAAGAGATCTACCTGGATGCATTATACATGATTGTCTCAATAGTACGATGATTAGATTCATGAAAAGATACATATAGGACATGTTCAGTTTCTTTAATCGTTCAACGATGATAAATGTGCAAAGATATTTACAAGAAAAGGTGAGGTGGGAGGATAATGTAGTTCTTTATGCAGAATGATGGGTTTTTAAGTCTCCAAGCTTTCCTGAAGACATACTAGTATAAAGTGAGCATCCCGTTAGACAGGAGGTATTCCCCAGGAGCAGGAGGTATGCACAGGTTTCAGGCCTCTTTATTCTTACAACTCACACTCTGACCTAAGATTTGGTGTGAGAGCATCAATTCAGTGGATAGAATACTCTTTTTATCTCAGGAAAACTACAATAACCATGGGAATTATCCAATGAAGGGAAGATATTTTATCAATTAAACAAACCCTGAACTCCATTCTTACTTAACAATTGAATAACTTGCCCCCTTCTTCCATTTTTTTGAGGAAAATTGGGTACCATAGACTCATTGGTTGTATGGCTTTTCTCAGTACATTTATTCTCCTTTTTGAGATTCATCATAGATTAATGACCTCTCAGTGATTTCAAACATAACTTCCTCCAATTAATTGCATACATTGTTTGGAAGCTTATCTTATTATTATTTGGCTACCAGAACCTTTTCTTTAGCTACCTTTCTTGTCTTAGTTCTAATGCAATTTCTTCTGATGAAAGCCTTACTTTCTGAAGGCAACAAGAAGTCCATGGTATAGACACTGTCCATAGAGCCTTGATTTCTTTTAGAAGAGAATGGTATTAGAAACCTGAATCTGGGATATATGGTGGTAGATTGAATGATTCCTCAAAACTTTTGGAGTTAAGAGGGATTATATCAGAAATAAAAATACTTAAGCCACTCTAAAAGAAAAATCATCTTATATCAAAAGATCATGAGTTCAGAGTTCATGTTATTTTTTATTAAATTAACTTTCTTTTTAACTTTCTTTAAGACTTATCACTCAAAGTTTTCTCTCTTTTAATTGGTTTTGTGATTTTATACTAAAGAGGGTCAATCACATTATATATTGAAGTTGCACAAACCATGTCCAATACTTAGAAATTTCCTTTTTTGTTGTTGTTCTCAGAACCCAACTAGGTTAACATTCAGATTGTCACCTTAGAACTATTATGGAAACAATAATTATTTGAAAGGAAAATAAATCCTTCCTCTCTTTAAGGTAAATTTAAAATATTTGTAGGTTCAAAACAGCTGCTATTTCAGATAGAATAACATAAAATCAGCAAACAATAGTAATAGAAGTTACAATATAGAGAAATAAATGCCTTTAAGGGTTTCTAAAAATATGTTTTTGTTTTTCTCTAAAATTTCACTTACTTCTTTTTCCATGGTCACTAGTGTCACAATCATCTATCATGGGAATTTTTATGTTAAATTATAATTTATTATAAACATTTGAATAAATTTAATCTCAGTATTGCTATTAAGTACAATTTCCAAAGTCTTTAGGATTTCTGTTTGTCAGTAGAGTAGCTTGCATCAGATCAATGACCTAACAGATAACAATTGCTATGAGAGCCAAAGATTATTTAATAAAATCTGTTTAAAAGCATTCACGATACATTAAGCAACAGGAATTGAAAGGCCAAAATACTAGAGAGGAAAAACCCTGAAGAAGTAAGTAACAAGCTGCAAAACCTACTTTTTTTTTTAAGGGCATTTCTCCTTTTATTTTATGGAGTGAAAGGTAAAAAATTCAGGCAGAGGAATTTTGATCAGAACTTGAGAAGCCAGGAGAGTACCTGGCAAATCTTACAGGGTTGAAAAAGCAAAAAAAGAGTTTAGAGCTGCTGAGGTGGCCAGGCAGTTCACAAACTTTATAGTTTCTGAAAATTTGGGGCTCAAATCTACAAAATTAGAGAGGCCTTGATGAACACCTTGGGCTCTCCTTTGGGACTCTTGAAAATTTTCACTCTGGGGTTAGGCTGGAATCGCATGTAGATTTAACTCAAAAGTTAGATAACCCTGGAGTCAGTTCAGCTACTGGTTGGATAAAAATGCTCTGTCATCAATCAAGATGCACAGTAGAAGAAGGTAAATGCTCTCTCTGTTGTATATAATATGAGCCAGGAGTCTTTGTCATTTTTAATACAAAAGATCCAGCGCTCAATAAAAAATGATAAGGCATCCTGGGCAAATCTCATACCCAGAAGGTTTGTATGGGAGTTACCAATATGGACTTTAAAATAACTATGATAAATATATTGAAATAAATAGTCAGGTGAAGAATTTTGCCAGAAAACTGGAATCTATCTTAAAATTCACATACTACTTATAGAATTGATGAAAGAGTAGTAAGTGAAATTAAGAAGTTGGTAGGTGTATATAATAGCAGATTAGACATAGAAGAAAAGAAGATTGTTGAATTGGAAGATAGGTAAATACAAATCTTTAGGATGAAGAAAGGGAAAAAACAGGCAGAATATATAGAAAAGAATGGAAGAGACATATATGACAATGTTCCTAGCAGCATTGTTTATATAAAATGGGAAATAAATCAAATATTTACCAATAGTTCAAAGGATAAATCTTGGTAGGTTTATAAAATGGAAATACTTTAAGTATTTAAAAACTCTAAATACTTTAGCTACCATAAGTGAAGTCTAGATGCAACCACATACAATAGTTTGAGCACAAAAGAAATTATGGAAATAGAGAGGTTGACATGCAGCTATAAGCAATCCAGAGAACTCCTGTGAGATACTATATAAGATCACCATCCCCAAGGCACATAGTCATTAGATTATCCAAGGTCAGTAAGAAAGAATAATTTTTAAAGGTAGCTAGCAAAAGGGTTGTATTTCCTGTAAAGAGGAACCTATCAAACTAACAGAAGACTTATTAGCAGAAGCCATGAAAACCAGAAGATATCAGGGGCCCATTTTCAGCATTCTGAAAGAAAATAAATGCCAGCTAAGAATTTCACATCCTGCCAAATTGAGCTTCGTAAATGAAGGAGAATAAAGTTTTGCCCAAACATGCAATTTCTAAGGGAATTCATCACCTCCTAACTGGCCCTACAAGAGACACTTAAGAGAGTTCTAAACATGGGGATGAAAGAGTAGTATTGCTCCCACAAAAGCACATGCAAGCACATAGCCCATGGTCCCTACAAAGCAAGCACACAATTGAGACTATGACACAACTAGCTAACGACAATATGAAAGGAACAAAACCTAACATTTCAATATCAATCTTGTAGATAAATAGCCTAAATGCTCCACTTAAAAGACAAAGTGGCAAATTGGATTAAAGACAAGGCAGACACATTCTTCTGCTGTCTTTAAGAGACCCATCTCACAGGTAATGGCACATAGGTTCAAAGTAAAGGTATGAATAAAGATCTACCACACTACTGGAAAACAAAAATGAAGAGCTGCTATTCTTAAATCAGATAAAATTAACTTTAAGTCAACAACAGTCAAGAATGACACACAAAAAAGCATGACATAAAGAGTTCAATTCAACAAGAAGACTTACCTATCCTAAATATATATGCACACAATATTGGAGCACTCAGCTTTATAAAACAATTACTTCTAGACTTAAGAAAATACTTTGACAGCCACACAATAAAAGTGGCATAAACACCTCACTGATAGAATGAGATCGTTCAAGACAGAAAACTAAGAAATTCTAAATTTAAATTTGACACTTGACCAACTGGACCTAATAGACATCTACAGAATACTCCCCTAATGACCACAGAATATACATGATTCTCATCTGCATATGGAACATACTCTAAGATTGACCACATGCTCAATCATAAAACAAGTCTCAATAAATTTTAATGAAAATTATACCAAGCATCCTTCTTGGACCCCAGTGGAATAAAAATATAAGTTAATACCAAGAAGAATTCTTAAAACCATATAAATACATTGAAACTAAACAACTTCCTCCTGAAGAACATTTGACTAAACAGTGAAATAATGTAGAAATAAAAAGTTCCTCAAAACAAATGAGAATAGGGAGACACAACATACCAAAACCTCAGGGATGCATCAAAAGCAGGCAAGTTTATATTGCTAAGTGCCTACATCAAGAAGATAGAAAAATCTCAAACTAAAGCAAAAGCTGCCAAAAGAAAATAAATAACTAAAATTAGAGCAGAACTAAATGAAATTGAGACCCCCAAAAACATACAAGGAATGAATGAAACAAAAACTTGGTTCTTTGAAAGGATAAACAAGATTGATAGACAGCAAACTAGATTAAAAATGAAAAGAGACAATATCCAAATAAGCAAAATCAGAAATGACAAAAGGTGACATTGCAACTGATCCCACAGAAACACAAAGATGCTGAGAAACTACTATGAACCTCTCTAGGCACACAAACTAGATCTAGAGGAAATGAATGAATTCCTAGAAAAACACAATCTCTCAAGATTGAAACAGGAAGAAACATAAATCCTAAACAGACCAATAGTGAGTAATAAAGTTGAATCAGTGATAATAATAATGATAAATCTACCAACCAAATAGCCCTGGACCAGATTAATTTACAGCCAAATTCTATCAGACATAAAAAGAAACTGGTACAAATGCCACTATTCCAAAAAAAAATCGAGGAAGAAGGACACCTCCCTAACTCATTCTGCAACACTAGTATCATGCTCATACCAAAATCTGGCAAAGACAACGGAGAAAAAGAAAACTACAGGCTGATGAACATAGATACAAAAATCCTCAGCAAAATACTAGTAAACCAAATCCAGCAGCACATCAAAATGTTAATTCACCATAATCAAGTAGGCTTTATTCCTGGGATTCAAGATGGTTCATCATATGCAAGTCAACAAATATGATTCATCACATAAAGAGAATTAAATTTATAAATGATTTTACCATAACCATTGATCAAGAAATGCAGCAAATGCATTTGATAAAATCCAACATCCCTTCATGAAAAAAATCTCTCAACAAACTAGGTATCAAAGGTACATCCCTCAAAATTCCCAGCCAACAACATAATGGGCAAAATTGAACACATTACCACTAAGAAGTGGAACAAAACAAGATGTCCACTCTCACCACTCCTATTCAACTGGAAGGCTTAGCCAGAGAAATCAGGCAAGAGAAAGAAATAAACATCATTTAAATACAAAAAGAGAAAGACAATTATTTCTCTTCACTTGTTGATATGATTCTACATTTAGAAAACTCTAATGATTCCACTAGAAGGCTCCTAGACCTGATCAACAAATTTACAAAAGTCTCAGGGTATAAAATCAATGTACAGTAATCAGTAGTATTTACTATTTTAATGTTTAAATTTTTATTTTTTGTAGATACATACTAGGTATATATATCTATATGGTACATGAGGTATTTTGGTACAGGAATGCAATATGTAATAATTACATCATGGAAAACATCCCCTCAAGCATTTACCCTTGGATTGTGTTATAAACAAGTATGTAGAATTAAATAATTATTGACTATTTATATACCCTATTGTGCTATCAAGTACTAGATATTATTCATTCTTTGTAATTTTTTGTACCCATTAACCATCCCCACTCCCCTCCCTCCTGACTCTCCCTCTACCCTTCGCTACATCAAGTAAATATCCTTCTATTCTTCATCTCCATGAGTTCAATCGTTTTGATTTTTAGATTCCACAAATAAGTGAGAACATGTGATATTTGTCTTTTTGTGCCTGGCTTATTTCACTTAACATAATGAACTCCAGTTTCAACCATGTTGTTGCAAATGACAGAATCTTATTCTTTCTTATGGTTGAATAGTACTCTATTGTGTGTAGGTACCGTATTTTCTTTATTCACTTATCTGTTGATGGACACTTAGGTTGTTTCCAAACCTTGGCTATTGTGAACAATGCTGAAACAAATATGGGAGTGTAGAGAACTCTTCTATATATGAGTTTCCTATTTCTTGAGTATATATCCAGAAGTGAGATTGCTGGATCCTATAATAATTTTTAGTTTTCAGAAGAAGCTCCATACTGCTCTCCATAGAGGTTGAATTAATTTACATTCCCACCAATAGTTGTAAGGGATCCCTTCTCTCCACATCCTCTCTGGAATTTTTATTGCCTCACTTTTGGATAAAAGCCATTTTAACAGGAGTGATACCTCATTGTAGTTTTGATTTGCATTTCTCTGATGATTAATGATGTTGATCACCTTTTCATATGCCTATTTGGTAGTTTTATGTTTTCTTTTGAGAAATGTCTATTGAAATATTTTTCCCATTTTTAATCAGATTATTAGAATTTTTCTATAGAGTTGTTTGAGGTCCTTTTGTATTCTGATTATTAATGCCATACCACATGGTAGTTTGCAAATACTTTTTCTTATTCTGTGAGTTGTCTTTTCACTTTGTTGACTGCTTCATTTGCTGTGCAGAAATTTTTAAACTTTATATGATCCCATTTGTTTACATTTGCTTTGGTTGCCTGTGCTTGTGAAGTATAGATCAATATATATTTGCCCAGACCAATGACCTGGAGTTTCCCTAATGTTTTCTGTTAGTAATTTCATAGTTTGAGGTATTATACTTAAGTCTTTAATCCATTTTGATTTGATTTTTGTATAAGGCAAGAGATAGGGATCAAGTATCATTCTTCTGTATTCCCAGTGTTCCACTACCATTTATTAAAGAGAGAGTCTTTCCCCCCAATGCATTCTTGGCATCTTTGTTGAAAATGAGTTCACTGTAGCTGTGTGTATTTGTTTCTGAGCTCTCTACTCTGCTCCATTGGTCTATGTGTTTGTTTTTATGCCAGTACCATGCTTTTTTGGTTACTATAGCTCTGTAGTATAATCTGAAGTCAGGTAATGTTATTCCTCGAGTTTTGTTCTTTTTGCTTAGTATGGCTTTGGCTATTCTGGTACTTTGGGATTCTATATAAACTTTAGGATTGTTTTTCATATTTCTATAAAGAATGTCATTGGTGTATTCACAAGGATTGCATTGATCTGTAGACTGCTCTGGGTAGTATGGACATTTTAACAATATTCTTCCTTTCCATGAACATGAAATATCTTTTCATTTTTTGTGTCTTTTTCAATTTCTTATATCAGTGTTTTACAGTGTTCATTGCAGAGATATTTTTACTTTGGTTAATTCCTATATATTTAATTTTATTTGTAGCTATTGTAAATGAGATTGCTTTATTGATATATTTTTCAGATTTCTCATTGTTGGCATATAGAAATGCAGTATGCCCATGTAATAAGCCTGTATATGTAATCTAAATCTGAATCTAAAATTATAGAAAAAAACATACAGTGTAATTTTATTTAAAAATATTCATAACAATATAAAACTATACAATTTTAAAGATGCATATATTTATAAAAGACTATAAAGAAAAGCAACAAAATGAATTAAACATTTCAAGATAGTGGTTCCTTCTGTAAGGAAGGGAGAGACAACTGATTAGGGAAGGATATGAAAAGAGTTTCCAGTGTTAGTAATACTTATTTCTTAATCTGAGTGGTGAGAACTTTGGTGCTAGTTTTACTGTATTATAATCATTACTATTAGTACATGCATATTATATACTTCATATATATTACACATTTAACAATTAAAAAGAAAAAATATAGGTAAAAAGTATTTTTAGTATAAATTAAATATGTTATGAAGCAGCAGTTTGCCTTCTATAGTCACTACATAATTACCAAGAACGAGAGCTATGAAGCCACTTTTGTATAAGCAATTTGATGAATATGGAGAATAAGATTTTTAGGTGTAAAATATAGTTATGACAAAATCCAAACAGGCTGACTGTATATTGGGCTTGGTTCTTGTACCTAGATAGGGCCAATATTAATTGCCTAAGAAGTATCTCAGGTGCTATTATTCAAACTATCCCAAATAATTTAATAAACTATTTACTAAGAGGCTGGTAGTGTTAAAGGTTTTCAGTGGATAAGGTAGCATTTCTGTTTAGCCAGGCACTATTACTATCTGAAGCTACCATGTGGCCCCACTCCCAGGCTTGCTAACATTTCTTGTATTAAGGTTTCTGGCCTCACAGGCTAGGGACACCAAGGAACTTGACCTCACTTCAATCTGCTTCAAGGCAGGATCTATTGTTTTTCCCTTTTGGGCATTCAGTATTTTGAGTAAACTTTATTCAACTCTAAACCTGCTTTCTCATCTTTCATCTTCTCCTTTCTTAGGCTTTATTTTTTCTCCTATACCAACTGGATCTCACTATGTCATATTCCTCTGATTGCCTTCATTCAGCTTGGCCAGGTTTGGGCTGTGTCGGACCAGAAATATAGAGGGGCAAAACCTTCCTTTGGCTTTAAGGGTTAACGTGGCTCTGCCTCTCCAGGTCCCAGTGAAGGTCCACTTAGGTTACCTCTTCATTCTAATGATCTGAGTGCAGGAATCACTAACAAATTGTGATGCTTTTTTCATTAAGAAAATAGATTTGCCCTCCACTTAACATTATTCGTCTAATGTCACATTACCTTTTATAAGGTTCTTTCATTTTCTACAGTATTTATCCATATTTTACTAGGATGGTAGGGGAAAAGAAAACCAACCCCTTTTCTATCATGCATTTGCTTTCTCCAGGTAGAATTTGGAGAAACCAAGACCAGAAGTCAGAATTCAAACTGACCAGAACTATTCCAAGGCTTCGAAAGTCCCTGAATATGTTACCAGTTCCTCCCCTACAACTCAGTTCAAAAAGGTCAATTTATCATTAACAGAATTATATCTGAAATAGAACTGTTTAATTCTTCATTAGTTTTTCTCCCAATTCCATTTCGTTTCAGTATTCTTAGAAACCATGGATCATCCTGGAAACTGAAAGTTTTCAAATCCTTAGAGACTCATTTAACTATAACTTTCACACTCAGAACTCCACTTGGTCAGATGTAATCTTGTATGCATCTTAAAGCAGGAGGTTAAAAAATAGATGATTTTCTGAGCACAAAAATATAGTATTTTTATCTCAGTTGAATAATTTTGATTTTCCATTTTGGAGGACAGATTGGTGCAAGTAATAAGTCATACCTGACTATAGTTCGAACATTAGATTTATTTCATTTGACCCTCATTAGCTTGCCTAAATCACAAAGTGTCAAGATTACAGCTGCCTATAAAGGGAAAGATTTAAAGCACAGATATTTACAAGAAAGTTATACAAAGTTAAAAAAAAATCTAGCATTAAATCAGTTTCCTTGACTGCTTTTTAAAGAGAGATTAGTAAACAAAGAGCTTGTTCTTAACTTGACTATTATTTCTGCCATTACCTATTCCCACATTAAAAATATCTTATAACTATTTAATTGATCTTGTTTTATAGTTCCTTGTATTTTAAAACCTTCTATAGATGCAGTCTGCTCATTGAGAGTTAAAATATTGTTCTGCTCTCACCCCTCTAACATCTACAGCCTGGGCAATTATCCCATTTCTGCTTGGCATGAAAAAGTGCCAGTCAAGGGCAGGCTCCAGGGTCCTTGGGCTTCTGCCATTCCTAGTGATCCCATCCCAAGGGGCTCTGTCTCAGACACCAGCTTCTACAGTTTCAGCCTCACTTTTCCTTGCCAGCCTGTCTATTGATCTGGTGGTTTCCATATACAGTTCCTGCTGGAAAGTTTCAGGTGTCGCTTTCACATTGAGTAGAGCCTAGCGAAGCAACTAAGAAACTCAAAAAGTCAAAGACTTTTTGAATTTTAATTCTTTTTCAATTCACTGAATCAAAATAGCAATTCTTCCTGCATTCACAGACACAAAATTGTATAGTCCTGGGCCAAGAATGATCTGCTGCCACCGTAGCATTACAGAATCATCTACTGTGGTTTATCTACGATCTTCTATACTAATCTATCCATTAGGATCAGGGTCTTTTCATCAATGTAATAGCAGATATTAAACTGTGGTTATCACAACAGAACTGTGATGTGACTGATGTCAAAGATATGTCAAAAGACACAGTAAAATTTTGTTATGCAAATGGTTTTACAAAGCAGGAGAAAACATAATGTGCCCCAGGCAAAGGCTTGGCTCCAGAATAACTCAGAAATAAATCTGGAGAGATGAGTAGGAGTAAGTTAGTGAGAAATAATGGTGCTTATGACTTAAGTGAGTAGATGTATCAAAGTGTCGTTTAAGAGACAAGGTTGGTGGAGAACAAGTGATAATTTCTATTTTTAATGTATTAAATATCTTCTTACACCAGTTGAAACTGGTTGCTCCCTGGGCCTGCTGTGTTGCCGTCATGCCGTCATGCTGAAATATTCCTCACTTCTCTGTTGGGATCACTGCTTTCTGTACCCAATATGTTCTTTTTCCTTGATTTATTCCCTTCATCTGGGGGCATACATTCTTAAGAAGCTTCTTAAGACATGGTGAATAGACGGTAAATAATCTGAAACCTTTTGCTATTTGAAATATTTCAAATATGGAAAGATATTTGAAAATGCCTTTTTTCTACCTTCACATTTGATAGATTGGGGGCAGGCATATATTCAAGTATCATCTGTTATCTGAACTCTTACTACTCAATTTGAAGAACAAAATAGATTCTGATAAATTTTTATATGAAATCTTGTCTATTTTCCAAATGCTATGAACCAAATATATTTGAAGAAAAGGGATATTTATAATTCCATAGTGGATATTGCTGTTCCTCAGAGTATTGAGGCAGCCTATGCACTGCCTTCTTGCCTCTGGTGCTGCTTTTGAGTCCAGTGCCACCCTGATTTTCAGGCATTTGTAGTTTTGTCTACTTACTTATTTATTGTGAATTTTCTCAACAGACAAATGCTGAAATATCAACAAAGCACATGTTTGCTTCTTGCTCATGTGTCTGATGCAGTTAATAGGAGCTTGCCTCCATTTTGTAATAGTACCATCTCAACATGTGGCTTTCAAGGTCATTTTGATTGAGGAAAGAAGATGTGGAGAAGATTCACTGGCTCCTAACTACTTTGACACAGATATGTCACTTCTATTTATGGTACTTGTCAAAAAATGCAAGTTTCTGGATCTTGATCATATTGATATTTGGGGTTAGATATTGCTTTCCTGTGGAGGCTGTCTTGTACCTTGTGAAATATTTAGCAACAGCTCTGGCCTCTGCCCATTAGATGTCAGTAACATCCCCTACTATGATAACCAAAGATTTCTATTCACAATGAGAGGCAAAATAATCCATGTTGAGAATCAATACTCTAACATAATTGCAAGGAAATCTTCTAGGAAAAGTGAAGGAACACATGAAATGTTTTATAATCGCTAATCATCTCTGTCTCAGGAAGTTTCAAGTTTCCTTTTTCCTAGTTTTTTCCATGTTCATAACGAGGTGTGTGGAGATAGATTTCCATGATGGCACCAATAATCCCTGCCTCTTCGAAGTCATGCCCTTGTGTAAATCCTTTTCCTTGAGTATGGGTTGGCCTAAGAACTTGCTTCTAACCAATAGATTATGACAAAGATGATGAGATAGGATTTCTATAATTGTGACTTCTGTCTTGTTAGTTTACTCTCTTTTTCCTTCTTGGCTTTTGTGTTGTTATAAATTGAGTTGCCATATTGGAGAAGCCTATAAGCAATGCAGTGAGAATGGAATTCGGCTAACAGCCAGCAAGGTGCTGATGTTCTCAGTCTAACAGTTTACAAATAACTAAATCATGCCAATCATTTATGAGTGATCTTAGAAGCCAGGTCTTTCCTAATTTGCCTTCAGGTAAGACTCCTTTCTTGGGTAAAACTTGACATCAGGAATGTCAAGGACCCTGAATCAAAGAATGCAGTCAAATTATGTATAGATTTCTCAATGCACTGAGATTGTGAGATGATAAATGAATGTTGTTCCTGTGGCTGTTTTTAATTTTTAATTTTTGTGAGTGCATAGTAGGTATATATATTTATGGGGTACATGAGATATTTTGATACAGTTATGCAATGCATAATAATCACATCATGGAAAATGTGATATACATCCCCTCAAACATTTATCCTTTGTGTTACAAACAATCCAAATACACACTTTTAGTTACTTTAGGATGTACAATTTATTGATCCCTGTTGTGCTATCAAATACTACATCTTATTAACTATTTTTTGTACACATTGACCATCCCCACCTTCCCCTTGTTCCCTCACTGCCCTTCCCCACCTCTGTTAAAAATCTTCCTATTCTCTATCTTTTTGAGTTTAATTATTTTAATTTTTAGATTCAACCAATAACTGAGAACATGTGATGTTTGTCTTTTGTGCCTGGCATATTTCACTTAACATAATGATCTCCAATTCTACCCATATTGTTGCAAATGATAGGATCTCATTCTTTTATAGGGCTGAATAGTATTCTGTTGTATATAAGTGCCACAGTTTCTTTATGCATTTGTCTGTTGATGGACACAAACTGCTTTCAAACTTTGGCTGATGTGAACAGTGCTGCAATTCACAAGGGAGTACAGATATGTCTTCAACATACTGATTTTCTTTCTTCAGGGTATATACTCAGCAGTGGGGTTGCTGAATCCTATGATATCTCTATTTTTAGTTTTTTGAATAAGTCATTTTATTTGTTGTAGTTTTGATTTGCATTTCTCTGATGACCAATGATGCCAATTACTTTTTCATATGCTTTTTTGTCATTTATATGTCTTCTTTTTAGAAATATCTATTCAAATCTTTGCCCATTTAAAAAATCATATTATTAGATTTTTTTCTAGAGACTTGAGGTCCTTAAACATTCTCATTATTAATTCCTTGTCAGATAGGTAGTTTGCAAATATTTATTTCCCATTCTGTGGGTTGTCTCTTCACTTTGTTAATTGTTTGCATGATATGATCCCATGTGTCCATTTGTGCTTTGGTTGTGGTTGCTGGTGCTTGTGGGGTATCATTCAAGAATTTTTGCCCAGACCAATGTCCTGGAGAGTTTCTTCAATTGTTTTGTATAGTATTTTCATAGTTAGAGGTCTTAGATTTAAACCTTTAATCCATATTTATTTTTGTATACAGTGAGAGATAGGGATCTACTTTCATTCTTTCACTTATGGTTATACGGTTTTCCCAGCACAATTTATTGAAGAGACTATCTTTTCACCAGGGTATATTCTTGGCGCCTTTGTTGAAAATGAGTTCCCTGTAGGTGTATGGATTTGTTTCTGGGTTCTCTATTCTGTTGCATTGGTCTGTGTGTCTGCTTTTATGCCAGTATCATTTTGTTTTGGTTACTATAGCTCTGTGGTATAATTTGAAGTCAGGTAATGGGATTCTTCCAGTTTTGTTCTTTTTGCTCAGCACAGCTTTTACTATTCTGTGTCTTTTGTGGTTCCATATGCATTTTAAGATTCTTTTTATTTCTATGAAGAATGTCATTTATATTTTGATAGGGATTGTATTGAATCTGTATATTGCTTGCAGTTATATGGAAATTTTATTGATTCTTCCAGTCCACGAACATGGAATATTTTTCCAGATTTTGGTGTCCTCTTCAATTTCTTTCATCCGTGTTGTACAGTTTTCATTGCAGAAATCTTTTCTTTCTTTTGTTAATTCCAAGGTATTTAATTTTATTTGTGGCTATTGTACATGGGATTACATTTATTTCTTTTTCAGATTGTTCACTGTTGGCATATAGAATTGTTACTATTTTTATATGTTGACTTTGTATCCTGAAACTTTACTGAATTTATCAGTTCTAATAGATGTTTTGGTAAAGTCTTTAGGTTTTTTGAAATATAAGATCATATCACTGCAAACAAAGATAATTTGACTTCTTTCTTTCCAATTTGGATGCCCTTTCTTTCTTTTTCGTCTGATTGCTCTAGCTGGGACTTCCAGTATTATGTTCAATAGCAGTGACAAATGGGCATCTTTGTTATGAAAGTGGATATTCTTGTTATATTCCAGATCTTAGAAAAAAGGCTTTCAGCTTTTCCATATTCAGTACGATACTAGCTGTGGGTCTGCCATATACGGCTCTTATTATGTTGAGGTGTGTTTCTTCTGTACCCAGCTTTTTGCATGTTTTTATCATGAAGTGATGTTGAATTTTTTTCAAATACATTTTCAGCATCAATTGAGATGATTCTATGTTTCTTTTCTTCATTCTGTTGATATAGTGTCTCACATTGATTGATTTTGGTATGTTGAAACATTGTTGCATCTCTGGGATAAATTACACTTGGTTACGATGAATGATCTTTTTATCGTAATGTAAAATTCACTTTGCTGGTAGTTTATTGATTTTTGCATCAATAGTTATCTGAGGTCTGTAATTTTGTTTTTGGATGTCTTTTCTTCTGGTTTTGCAATAAAGGTAGTATTGGCCTTTTAGAATGAGTCTGGAAGTACTGCCTCCTCCTCTATTTTTTGAAATAGATTTTAGTAGAATTAGTATTAGTTTTTCTTTAAATGTTTGGTAGAATTCAGCATTGAAGCCATCAGGTCCTGGGCTTTACTTTGCTGAAATCTTTTTTTCTTTTTTATTATGACTTTGATCTCATTACTCGCTATTGGTCTGTTCAGGTTTTGGATTTCTTCATGGTTTAATTTTGATAGGTTGTGTCTGAATTTTTCCATTTTCTCTAATTGTTCCAATTTATTGGTGCATAGTTCACATAATAACCACTAACAATCCTTAAATTTCTGTAGTATCAGTTGTAATGCATACTTTTTCATCTCTGAATTTACTTATTTGTGATTTGTGTCTTCTCCATCTTTTTGTCATTAGTCTGTTAAAGGTTTGTCAATTTTGTTTTTCTTTTTAAAAATCAACCTATAGTTTCATTTTCTTTTGTATTGTTTTCTTCATTTCAAATTCATTTATTTCTGCTGCGATCTTTATTATTTCTTCTACTAATGTTGAGTTTGGTTTGCTTTTGCTCTTCTAGTTTCTTAAGATGCTTTATAGGTTATTTATTTGAAGTTTTTTTTCTTTCTTGGATGCAGGTACTTATACTATAATTTCCCTATTAGTACTGTTTTTACTGTATATCATAGGTTTTGATATATTGTGTTTACATTATCATTTGTTTCAAAATTTTTCAATTTTCTTAATTTCATCATTGACTTACTGGTCATTTGGGAGCATATTGTTTAAATATGATGTGTTTGTACAGTTTCCAAAATTTATCTTGTTATTGATTTCTAGTTTTATTCCATTATTGTCAGAGAAGATACTTGATATTTAAATTTTTTTGAGTGTATTAAGACTTTGTTTGTGATATAAGATATTTTGTAACAGAGAATGATCCATGTGTTGAGGAAAAGGACTCTGGAGCCTTTGGATGAAATGCTCTGTAAATATCTATTAGGCCATTTGTTCTATAGTGTAGATTAAGTCTAATAATTTTTTATTTTCTGTCTAGGAGATCTGTCCAATGAAAGTGAGATGTTGAGGTCTCCCACTATTATTGTATTGATATTTATCTCCCTCTATAGCTCTAATAATATTAACTTTGTATATCTGGGCACTCTAGTGTTAAGTGCATATATGTTTACAACTGTTACATCCTCTTCCTGAATTGACTCCTTTATCATTAAATAACTTTTCTCTGTCCTTTCTTAGAGTTTTTGTCTTGAAATCTTTTTTGTCTAATATAAGTATAGTGACTCCTGCTCCTTCTTGGTTTCCATCAGCATAGAATATCTTTTTCCATCACCTTATTTTCATTTCTATGTGTATCTTTGTAGGTGATATGTATTTCCTATGGGCAACAGATCACTGGGCTTTTTTTTTTTTTTTTTGGTTTTTCGTTTTGTTTTTTAGTTTTTGCTGTTGTTGTTATATTTTATTTATTATATTTTAAGTTCTGGGGTACATGTGCAGAACGTGCAGGTTTGTTACATAGGTATACATATGCCATAGTGGTTTGCTGCATCCATCACCCTGTCATCTACATTAGGTATTTCTTCTAATGCTATTCCTCCCCAATCTCCCCACACCCTGCTATCCCTCCCCCAGCCCCCACCCCTCAACAGGCCCCAGTGTGTGATGTTGCCTTCCTTGTGTCCATGTATACTCACTGTTCAACACACACTTATGAGTGAGAACATGCAGTATTTGGTTTTCTGTTCTTGTGTCAGCTTGCTGAGAATGATGGTTTCTAGCTTCATCCACGTTCTGCAAAGGACACAAACTCATCCTTTTTTATGGCTGCATAGTATTCCATGGTGTATATATGCCGTATTTTCTTTATCCAGTCTATCATTGATTGGCATTTGGTTCGGTTCTAAGTTTTTCCTATTGTGAACAGTGCTGCAATAAACATACGTATGCATATGTCTTTATAATTCAATGATTTATAATCCTTTGGGTATATACCCAGTAATGGGATTCCTGGGTCAAATGGTATTTCTAGTTCTTGAGTAATTGCCACACTGTCTTCCACAAAGGTTGAACCAATTTACACTCTCTCCAACCATGTAAAGCTATCCTATTCCTCCACATCCTCTACAACATTGGTTGTCTCCTGATTTTTTAATGATCCCCATTCTAACAGTGTGAGATGGTATCTCAGTGTGGTTTTGATTTGCATTTCTCTAATGACCAGTGATGATGAGCTTTTTCTCATATGTTTCTTGGCTGCATAAGTGTCTTCTTCTGAGAAGTGTCTGTTCATGTCCTTCACCCACTTTTTGATGGGGTTGTTGTTTTCTTGTAAATTTGTTTAAGTTCTTTGTAGATTCTGGATATTAGTCCTTTGTCTGATGGGTAGATTGCAAAACTTTTTTCCCATTCTGTTGGTTGCCAGTTCACTCTAATGATAGTTTCTTTTGCTCTGCAGAAGCTTTTATGTTTAATTAGAGCCCATTTGTAAATTTTGGCTTTTATTGCCATTGCTTTTGCTGTTTTAGTCATGAAGTTCTTACCCATGCCTATGTCCTGAATGGTACTGCCTAGGTTTTCTTCTAGGGTTTTTATGGTAGTAGGTCTAATGTTTAAATCTTTAATGCATCTAGAGTTAATTTTTTTATAAGGTATAAGTGAGGGATTCAGTTTCAGCTTTCTACTTATGAATAGCCAGTTTTCCCAACACCAATTATTAAATAGGGAATCATTTCCCTATTGCTTGTTTTTGTCATGTTTATCAAAGATCAGATGGTTCTAGGTGTATGGAATTATTTCTGAGGCCTCTGTTCTGTTCCATTGGTCTATATCTCTGTATTGGTACCAGGACCATGCTGTTTTGATTACTGTAGCCTTGTAGCATAGTTTGAAGTCAGGTAGTGTGATGCCTCCATGTTTTTTTTTTTTTTCCTTCCTTAGATTTGTCTTGGATATATGGGCTCTTTTTTGGTACCATATGAAGCTTAAGGTGGTTTTTTCCAATTCTGTGAAGACAGTCAATGGTAGCTTGATGGGGATAGCATTGAATCTATAAATTAATTTGGGCAGTATGGCCATTTTCATGATACTGATTCTTCCTAACCATAAGCATGGAATGTTTTTCCATCTGTTTATGTCCTCTCTTATTTCCTTGGGCAGTAGTTTGTAGTTTTCCTTGAGGAGATCCTTCACATCCTTGTTAGTTGTATTCCTAGGTATTTTATTCTCTTTGTAGCAATTGTGAATGGGAGTTCACTCATGATTTGACTCTGTTTGACTGTTACTGGTGTATAAGAATGCTTGTGATTTCTGCATATTGATTTTGTATCCTGAGACTTTGCTGAAGTTGCTTATCAACTTGAGATTTTGGGCTGAGATGGTGTGGTTTTCTAAATGTACCATCATGTCTGAAAATGGAGATAATTTGACTTCTTTTTTAATTGAATACCCTTTTATTTCTTTTTCTTTCGTGATTGCTCTGGCCAGAAATTCCAATACTATGTTGAATAGGAATGGTGGGAGATGGCATCCTTGTCTTGAGCCAGTTTTCAAAGAGAATGCTTCCAGTTTTTCCCCTTCAGTATGATATTGGCTGTGGGTTTCTCAAAAATATTCTATTAGTATTTTGAGATACATTCTATCCATACTTAGTTTATTGAGAGTTTTTAGCATAAAGGGCTGTTGAATTTGGTCAAAGGACTTCTTTGTATCTATCTATTAAGATAATCATGTGGTTTTTTTCTTTGGTTCTGTTTATGTGATGGATTATGTTTATAGATTCGCATATGTTGAACCAGCTTTGCATCCCCGGGATGAAGCCTACTTGATGGTGATGGATAAGCTTTTTGATGTGCTGTTGCATTCGGTTTGCCAGTATTTTATTGAGGATTTTTGCATCAATATTCATCATGAGGATATTGGCCTGAAATTTTCTTTTTTAGTTGTGTCTCTGCCAGGTTTTGGTAACAGGATTATGTTGGTCTCATAAAATGAGTTAGGGATGATTCCCTCTTTTTCCATTGTCTGGAATAGTTTCAGAAGGAATGGTACCAGCACCTCTTTGTACCTCTGGTAGAATTCAGTTGTGAACCCATCTGGTTGTGGACTGTTTTGGTTTGTTGGCTAATAATTGCTGCCTCAATTTCAGAATTTGTTGTTGGTCTATTCAGGGATTCAACTTCTTCCTGGTTTAGTCTTGGGAGGAGGTAAGTGTCCAGGAATTTATCCATTTCTTCTAGATTTACTGGTTTATTTGCATAGAGGTGTTTGTAGTAATCTCTGATGGTAGTTTGTATTTCTGTGGGATCAGTGGTGATATCCTCTTTATCATATTTTATTGCATTTATTTGATTCTTCTCTCTTTTCTTCTTTATTAGTCTGACTAGCAGTCTATTTTGTTAATCCTTTCAAAAAAGCTCCTGGATTTATTCATTTTTGAAGGGTTTTTTGTGTGTCTCTATCTCCTTCAGTTCTTCTCTGATCTTAGTTATTTCTTGTCTTCTGCTAGGTTTTGAACTCCTTTGATCTTGCTCTTCTAGTTCTTTTAATTGCAACAGTAAGGTGTCACTTTTAGATCTTTTCTCATTTTTCTTGTGGGCATTTAGTGCTATAAATTTCCCTCTAGACACTGCTTTTAATGTGTCTCAGAAATTCTGATATGTTGTGTCTTCATTCTCATTGGTTTTGAAGAACATCTTTATTTCTGCCTTCATTTCATTATTTATCCAGTAGTCATTCAGGAGCAGGTTGTTCAGTTTCCAAGTAGTTGTGTGGTTTGCTGAGGAATGTTTTACTTCCAATTATGTGGTCAATTTTAGAATAAGTGTGATGTGGTGCTGAAAAGAATGTATATTCTGTCAATTTGTGGTGGAGAGTTCTGTAGATGTCTATTAGGTCCACTTGGTCCAGATCTGCGTTCAAGTTCTGGATATCCTTGTTAATATTCTGTCTTGGTGATCTGTCTAATATTGACAGTGGGGTGTGAAAGTCTTCTACTATTACTCTGTGGGAGTCCAAGTCTCTTTATTAGGTCATTAAGAACTTGTTTCATGTATCTGGGTGCTCCTGTATTGTGTGCGTGTATATTTAGGATAGTTAGCTGTTCTTGTTGCATTGATCCCTTGTTGCATCGATCCCTTCACCATTATATAATATCCTTCTTTGTCTCTTCTGATTTTTGTTGGTTTAAAATCTATTTTATCAGAGACTAGGATTGAAACCCTGGCTTTTTTCTCTCCATTTGCTTGGTAAATCTTCCTCCTTCCCTTTATTTTGAGCCTATGTGTGTCTTTGCACATGAGAAGGGTCTCTTGAATACAGCACACCAATGGGTCTTGACTCTTTATCCAATTTTCCAGTTTGTGTCCTTTGATTGGACCATTTAGTCCATTTACATTTAAGGGTAATATTGTTATATGTGAATTTGATCCTGCCATTTTGATGCTAGCTGGTTGTTTTACCCATTAGTTGATGCAGTTTCTTCATAGTGTTGATGATCTTCACAATTTGATATGTTTTTCCAGTGGTTGGTACTGGTTGTTCCTTTCCTTCAGGAGTTCTTGTAAGGCAGGCCTGGTGTTTACAAAATTTCTCAGCAGTTGCTTGTCCATAAAGGATTTCATTTCCCCTTTTCTTATGAAGCTTAGTTTGGCTGGATATGAAATTCTGGGATGCAAATTCTTTTCTTCAAGGATGTTGAATATTGCCCCCGACTCTCTTTTGGCTTGTAGGTTTCTGCCAAGAGATCCACTGTGAGTCTAATAGGCTTTCATTTGTGGGTAACCCAACCTTTCTCTCTGGCTGCCCTTAGCATTTTTTCCTTCATTTCAACCCTGGTGAATCTGATGATTGTGTCTTGGGGTTGCTATTCTCGAGGAATATATTTGTGGTGTTCTCTGTATTTCTCGAATTTGCACATTGGCCTGCTTTGCTAGGTTGGCAAAGTTCTCCTGGATAATATCCTGAAGAGTGTTTTCCAACTTGGTTTCATTCTCCCCCCTACTCCCTGTCACTTTCAGGTACACTAATCAAAGTTACATTTGGTCTTTTCATGAAATCCCATATTTCTTATAGGCCTTGTTCATCTCTTTCCACTCTTTTTTCCCAATCTTGCTTTCTTGCTTTGTTTCATTGAGTTGATCTTCAATCTCTGATACCGTTTCTTCTGTTTGATTGATTTGGCTATTGAAACTTGTGTATGCTTCACAATGTTCTCATGCTGTGTTTTTCAGCTCCATCAAGTCATTTATGTTCTTCTCCATACTGGTTATGCTAGTTAGCATTTTGTCTAACCTTTTTTCAAGGTTCTTAGCTTCCTTGCATTGGGTTAGAACATGCTCCTTTAGCTCGAAGAAGTTTGTTATTACTCACCTTCTGAAGCATGCTTCTGTCAATTTGTCAAAGTCATTCTCAATCCAGTTTTGTTCCCTTGCTGGTGAGGAGTTGTGATCCCTTGGAGAAGAGGCATTCTGGTTTTTGGAGATTTCAGCCTTTTTGAACTGGTTTCTTCCCATCTTAGTAGATTTATCTATCTTTGGTCTTTGAAGTTGGTGACTTTTGGATGGGGTCTGTGAGTGGATGTCCTTTCTGTTGATGTTGAAACCATTTCTTTATGTTTGTTTGTTTTCCTTCTAACAGTCAGACCTCTCTGTTGCAGGTCTGCTTGAGTTTGCTTGAGGTCCATTCTAAACCTTGCTTGCCTGGAAATCACTCACAGGGGCTGCAGAACAGCAAAGATTGCTGCCTGTTCCTTCCTCTGGTAGCTTTGTCCCAGCAGGGTACCCACCAGATGCCAGTTAGAGCTCTCCTGTAAGAAGTGCCTCCAAGTCAAGATACACTGAGATAAGGGAGCCACTTGAGGAGGTAGTCTGTCCCTTATCAGAGCTCAAGCACTGTGCTGAGAGATCCATTGTTCCCTTCGGAGCTGCCAGGCAAAGATGTTTAAGTCTGCTGAAGCTGAACCCAGACTGCCCCTTTTCCCACATGCTGTGTCCCAGGAATGTGGGGGCTTTATTTATAAGTCCCTGATGTGTTGCTACCGTTTTTCAGAGATCCTCTACCCAGCAAGAAGGGAGTCTATTGACAGTCTGCCTGCAGAGGCCTTGCTGAGCTGCTGTGGGCTCTGTCCAGTTGCTGTGTAAACTTCCTGAGACTTTGTTTACACAGGTGAGGTTCAAACCACCTACCAGAGCCTTAGCAATGGTGAATGCCCCTCACTCCATCAAGCTCAAAAATCTCAGGTCGAGCTCAGACTGCTGCGCTGGCTACAATAATTTCAAACCAGTGGATCTAAGTTGCTAGTCTTTGTGGGGATGGAACTCACAGAGCCAGATCACTTGGCTCTCTGGCTGCAGCCCCCTTTTTCAGGAGAATGAGCAGTTCTGTCTCACTGGTGTTCCAGGCACCAGTTGTGTGTGAGGAAGAAAAAAAAAAAACTGATGTGGCTATAATGGCTGCCTAGTTTTATGCTGGAAACCCAGGGTGCTGGTGTAGGCACCAGAAGGAATCGACTGGTCTATGGGTTGTAAAGATGGTGGGAAAAGTGCAATGTCTGAGCCAGAGTTCCAGAGTCTTGAGACGAGTCCCTAATGGCTTCCCTTGGCTAGGAGAGAGATTTCTTCAGCGCCTTGCACTTCCTGGGTGAGGCGATGTCCTCACCTTGCTTCAGCTCACCCTCCTTGGGGTGCACCCACTGTCTAACCAGTCATTATGAGATGAACCTGGTACCTCAGTTAGAAATGTGGAGATCACTCGCCTTCTGCATTACTCTCACTGGGAACTGTGGACCAGAGCTGTTCCTATTTGGCCATCTTGGTGGAAATTGCCCCAGGCTTTCTATTTTAAAAAAATCCAATCAGCCTCTTTATATCTTTTTATTAGAGAGTTAAGTCCATTCACTTCCAATGTTATTATTGAACAGTTGGGACTTACTCCTGTCATTTTGTTGTTGCCTGGTTGGTTTGTGAGCTTCTCTTCCTTCTGCCCTTTCTTCCTGTCTTCCATTTAGTGAAGGTGATTTTCTCTGTTGGTATGATTTAAATGCTTTTTTTTCTTGTATGTCTGTTGCATGTTTTTTGTTATGAAATTAATATGAGGCTTGTAATGCTATCTTGTAACCCATTATTTTAAACTGGTGACAACTGATTAACACTGATTACATAAGCAAATAGACCAATATGCAGAAAGAAAACTGATAGAAACGCTACACTTTAATTTTGTCCCCCCATTTTTTTCACTTTTTGTTCTTTCTCTTTATGTATGATTGTACTGTCTGTGTCTTTAAAAGTTGTTGTGGTTATTATTTTTGATTAATTCATTGTCTTGCCTAATTAAGGCAAGAATAGATTTAAAACCACAATTACAGTGTTACTCTCTTCTGTATAGTTACTATTACCAGTGAGTTATGTACCTTCAGATGATTTATCCTTGCTCATTAACATCCTTTTCTTTCAGATTGAAGAATTCCCTTTTAGCATTTCTTGTAGGACAGGTGTGTTGTTGATGAAATCCCTTAGCTCTTGTTTTACTGGGATGGTCCTCATTTCTCCTCCATGTTTGAAGCATATTTTCACTAGATATACTACTATAGAGTAAAAGGTGTTTTGTTGTTGTTGTTGTTGTTGTTTTAGCACTTTAAACATGTCATGCCACTCTCTCCTGGCCTGTAAGGTTTCTATTGAAAATTCTGTTGCCAGATGTATTGGAGCTTCATTGTATGTTGTTTCTTTTCTCTTGCTGCTTTTAGGACACTTTCTTTTGCTTGACCTTCAGGAGTTTGATTATTAAATGCCTTCCAGAAGTCTTTTTTGGTTAAATGTCTTAGTGTTCTATTACCTTCTTTTACTTGAATGTTGCTACCTTCTCTAGGTTTGGGAAGTTCTATGATATTATCTCTTTAAATATACTTTCTACCCCTATGTCTTTCTCTACTTTCTCTTTAAGGCCAATAACTCTTAGATTTCCCCTCTTGAGGTTATTTTCTACATCTTGTAGGTGTGCTTCATTCTCTTATTTATTTTTGTATCTTTTCACCATTGATTTTCAAATAGCCTGTCTTCAGGCTCACTAATTCTTTCTTCTGCTTGATCAATTCTGCTATTAAGAGACTCTGATGCAGTCTTCAGTATGTGAATTGAATTTATCAACTCCAGAATTTCTGCTTGAATTAAAAAAATAATTTGTTAAACTTATCTGATATAATTCTGAATTCCTTCTCTGTGTTATCTTGAATTTCTTTGAGTTCCTCAACACAGTTATTTTTAATTGTCTGTCTGAAAGTTCACATACCTCTGTTTCTTCAGAATTTGTCCTCAGTGACTTATTTAGTTTGTTTGCTGAAGCCACATTTTCCTGGATGATCTTGATGCTTACATATGTTCACTGTTGTCTACTGGTTTCTGGGCATTGAAAAGTTAAGTATTTATTGTATTCTTCACAGTCTGGACTTTCTTGTGTTCATTTTTCTGGAGAAGGCTTCCAGGCATTCAAAGAGATTTAAATCCTAAGCCCAGTAGCAGTGG
Source organism: Cacajao melanocephalus (assembly GCA_963573385.1). NCBI lineage: Eukaryota > Metazoa > Chordata > Mammalia > Primates > Pitheciidae > Cacajao > Cacajao melanocephalus. Next base: position 80,637 of record CAUYLG010019144.1, on the reverse strand, counting down.
TTTTGTTTTGTTTTGGTTTGGTTTGGTTTTTTTGTCACCCAGGCTGTAGTGCAGAGGCACTATCTTGGCTCACTGCAACCTCTGCCTCCTGGGTTCAAGTGATTATTTTGCCTCAGCCTCCTGAGTAGCTAGGCTTGCAGGTGCATGCCACCATGCCCAGTTAATTTTTATATTTTTAATAGAGAGATGGTTTCACTATCTTGGATAAGATCCTCTGGATTACCATGCATGATTCTTGTTTGTTTTTTCCTTTACTTTCGTCCAAACAAATGGAGGCTCTCTTTCTGTGTTAAGGCACCTGGAAACAGGGGTATGGTGATATAAGCAACCCTCTGTTCACCACCATGAGAACTATGCTGTGTCAACCTGATGCCAACACAGCACTGGGTCCCACCCAAGGCCCACTGTAACTACTGCCTGGCTACCACCTATATTCATTCAAGCCCTAGGGCTCTATGATCAGAAAGTGGTAATGCCAGCCAGGTTTGTGTGCTTCCCTTCAGGACATTGTGCTCCTCCAGCTCCTAGGAAGGTCCAGAGATGTTCTCTGGAAGCCAGGGATTGGAGTAAAAAAACCTTAGAAGTTTACCAATGTTCTAGTCTACTGTGACCAAGCTGGCACTCAGACTACAATGCAAAGTCCTTCCTGTTCTTTCCCTCTCTTTGCATGGACTGAGGAGCCTCTCCTTGTGGCCACTACTACCAGTAGCCCATGAGGAATTCTGCCAGGCCACCACTGATGTTGATATAAAGACCAAGGGCTCTTCAGTCAGCTTGTGGTGACTTCTCCCAAACCCTCTCAGTGCAGTGGGCTCCCTTCTGGCCCAGGACAAGTCCATAAATCCTGCCCAATAGCCTAGGTCTGGACTTGGGGACACCAAGAGCCTACTTGTTACTCTACTCAACTATTGCCAAGCTGCTACCTAAGGTGCAAGACAAAGTCTTCATCACTTTTCCCTCTGCGTTTCTCAAACGGAAAGAGTCTTTCAGCATAGCGACCACAGCTGACAATGTTCTGGGTCACACCTGAAGTCAACTTATCTCAGCACCAACAGCCTATGGTGTATATCTGTATATCACTACTGGTTATTCAGGACCCAATGGCTCCTTAGTAAGCAGGTGATTAATCCTGCCAGGACTGGGTCCTTCCCTTCAAGGCAGTGGGGTCACTTTTGGCCAAGAATGTGTATAGAAATGTCATCATGGGCTAGGTCTTCAAATGGGGATCTTATGACTCTGCCCAGTATTCTGTGTGCTACTGTGGCTGAGTTGGTATGCAAGATGCAAGACAAATTTTTCTTTACTTACTGCTTTCTTCTTAAGGGAAGGAGTTGCTTTTGTTGCTGAGAGATGTGCTGCCTGGGTTTGGGGAAGGGGTGATGCAAGCACCCCTTTAGCTTCCCTGGCTGGTATCTCCCTAAGTCATATGCTACCCTGGTTTACTGGCTCTGAGACTTGTCTTTCTAATTAAGGTAAGAATAGATTATAAACCACAATTACAGCGTTATACTCTTCTGTATAGTTACTATTGCCAGTGAGTTATTTACCTTCTAGGTAGGAGATGCCTAGGAATTGCAGTCCTTGTGTCCTAGATTGCCTTTCAAGTTTACCTAGGACCCCAGAGCATTTCAGCCCCTAGTGGCAAGCTTTGTTCTTACTTCTGAGATGGATGCTTTCCCTCTGTCTGGGGCTGATCCAAATGCTCCTTCCATGTGCAGGTGCTGGCTGAGCAAGACATTGCTCTCCACTGTGACAGGGCTGCACTGAGTTCAACATAAAGGCCCCTGGTCACTAAGCTCTCTCTCCCCCAAGCGCCCAGACTCTGTACCATGTAGCCACTGCTGAGGGGGTTGGGGGAGTGGTGGTGTCGGTAATTCAAGACTGTCTCTCCTGCCTTCTTCAATGCTGCTTTCAGTGATACAAATTTAAAAGGACGTGCTGTGATTGCTCAACTGGTTTTTGGTTCTTGTGATGATGCTTTTCTGTGGCAGTTGTTAAAATTTGGTGTTCCTATGGGAGACAATGAACACAGTAGACTTTGATTCTGCCATCTTGCTCCGCCTCTTAAATGTTGTTTTTAGTTGCCACGTTTTGTAGTCATTTGTTACATAGCAATGGATAACTAATACAAAGTGCCTTATAGCTGGTCTTTTAAAATTTATTTTTGAGCACTATTTGGACGTTTTAAATGTGTAAATTTGTATATAGTTCTTCAAATTAGAAAATAAATTGATAAAGAAGCAAAAGAGGCTTCTTTTTCTTTTAAATCTGAAATTCCCTTAATTCTAATATAGATCTCTGGTCTATACCTCTAATTTTATTATCTTCTTCTTCCCATTTTCCTCCTCTTTGTCTTTATTTTACTTGCTGGGAGATTTCTTCAATTTTATCTTCTAAACCTTCTGTTGAATTTTCAACAGAAATTTTCCACTATTGTGTTTTTAATGTCTAGGAACTCCTTCTTTCTTATTCATATACTATTCTTTTTTATAGCCTTCATTTTTCATGGATGAAAAATTTTTCATTTATTTCTTAGAGGATAATTTTAGAGGATTTTTTTTTACATTTCTTCTGTCTCTCTCTACTGTTTCAATTTTTTCTGATTTCCTTCTACATTTTATTTATTTGGCTCCTTGTCTATTATGTCAGAGTCTTGTTTTTCAAAAATTTGATGAATCTTATCTCTCCAGTAATATTTTAACAGCTTTATGAAGGTCTAATTAACACATAATTACATATGTTTATGACATATATATACCTATGGAATCATTATTTCATTCAAGGAAATGAACATTACCATCACATTCCCCTGAATCCCCACCAAATTCCCTCATGCTCCTTTTCTCAGTTATTTGTGTTTAAGAACAAAATAATACAAACTCAATTGGAGGCTATGGGTTTCTGGGACATGCTGAATAATGGCCTTCATCATAGAGTGACTGGGTAGTGATTATATTGCTGCATAATAAATTACCCCATAATTAGCAACTTAAACATTTACCATTTCAGTTTTTTAGGGCAAGGTCTCTCAAAAGATTGAAATCAAGGTGTTGTCAGAGGCTTCAGACATATCAAAATTCAACTGTGGTCAGAGTCACTTACAAGTTTATTCACATGATTATTGACATGCCTCATGTTTTTGCTGGCTGGTGATCAAAGACATCACTTTCTTGGCATTTGAGCTTCCCATCAGAGCAGCTCAAAACATGACAATTGTTTTTTTGCGTGAGTGAATGAGAAAGTTAAAGAATGTCCCTTAGAGAGAAGCTACAATCTTTTTGCAACCTAGCTTTGGAAGTGGCATCTCATCACTTCTGAGATACCACTCATTCCATTCATTAGAAATAAATCACTAAGTCCAGGCCACATTCAAAGAAAGAGATAACACAGGGGCACAGATATCAGAGGCTAGGATCATTGGAGGTCACCTTAGAGGCTGCCTACCATAAGGGTGAGGCCATTTCCTTGGGAGAACTCTCTAATATCAGCATCTATAGGCCTTTTTTCTTGTCGTGGACAAAGACATCAGACAATCGCCTGCCTGGGATATGTCACTGGCCTCTGACCATTAAGGAAAGGAGGGCAGGAGTCAATGTGGAAGTGATAGAGACACAGAGTAGGAGCTCTGAATCTGACTGTTCCATATGAAGTCTTTACCTTTATTCAGTACAACATCTTTGCTGTCTTTGAAGGCTTTTAAGTAGTAAAATGAAATAATCAGAATTCTGTTTCAAAATTATTGCTCTGACAGCTGTGCAGATTGAACAAGAAATACTTAGAGAAATGGGACCATTTCTGGACCTACTGGAATAGAATGGTGGCAATGATTATGAAAGATTGGAAGGGTTGCTTTACCAGAGGAGCAATTGCTTGCCATAGCAACTGTACAAATTTTGGGTTGGGGAAACAGGGGTATATAAGAGACCATGTATTTTTTTTTTTTTCTGTTTACAGCCTCTGAGTGACTCTACTGTTGCTAGTTAGTTAGAAGACATAATAGTATAAGACTTTAGGCTTCAGTCTAAACTACTAAGAATTCCTAAATGTCAATATCCCACCACTGTTTTATTCCAGAAGTTTTTAACTGTGAAGTCTTGACAGGCTGGCATATTTCCATGACTGTGAGGTACATTAAAAATTATTTATTGCTAATAATAGATGCAAGATTCTTTGAACTGGCTGCACCATGGACTACACCATGGTGACCATTGTGATCCAAATGTACACCTCCAGATGGACTCCCAGAGCCATGTGATAACCCAAACTTGTGACATCCCCCCAAGTAAGCCCCTCCGCCCAGTTTGCAAAAACCGCCCAGAACTGTAACTTCTGTAACTTTCCACTGCCTACCCCAACAATATAAAACCAACTCCTATCCCACTGCCCGCCACTGACTCTCTTTTTGGACTCAGCCCACCTGCACTCAGGTGAATAAAAAGCCACATTGCTCACACAAAGCCTGTTTGGGGGGGTCTCTTCATTCAGAGCATGTTTAACATTTGGTGCCGAAACCTGGGACAGGGGTACTCCTTTGGGAGACCAGCCCCATGTTCCCGCTCTTCCTCTGTGAAGAGACTCACCTGCAACCTCAGTGCATCAGACCAGCCCAACAACCCTCTTAACCACCTTCAGATCAAGTAAGCAGTCTCTACCTCTTTTTTTTTAGAGAAAAGGAGAAAAGTCTCTCCCTTTCTCTGTCTTTTGTCTCTCCCTATTTCTCTCTCTTTTCCTTAAATCCTTCTCCTTCTAGGTAGAGAAAAGGAGACAAGTCTCTCCTTCTCTCTCTCTCCTTTTAAATCTTTCTCCTTCTAAGTTGAGACAAAGGAGACACTCTTTATCTGTGTAGAGACAGAGGAGACAAGTCTCTTCCTCTCACTCATAAACTCCAACATTGGTCATGAACTCAGGAAAAGAGTCTTCCCTTGGTGTCTGGTCAATCATGGGGATGCCTGCATTGAGCACTCACCAAGGTTACAGCCCAGAACTCAGTCAGGGATGCCTACTGAAAACCCTGATAGCTGCTTGCTCCTTTTTCTCATCTCTACTCTCCTTCTCTCCTTAAAACTTATCTCCTTCATCAGGGGAACATTTTGCCCTCTATTCCTTTGTCTTTGCCTCTAGCCTGCACCCTAAAAAACCTAAAACCTCTTCAACTGTTGCACGATCTGAAACCTAAACATCTCAAGTTTTTTTTTCCCTGTAGCATGGCCTGGCCTCAATACAAATTAGAAAATGTTCCAAATAGAAAAATTGAAAGTGCCATTTTCTGGCTATTCTATGAGACCTAAACAATTTTTGTCAACAAATGGGCAAATGCTCTGAGGTGCTGGACATCCAGGCATTTTTTTTTTTTTTTACACTCCAATCCCTCCCTAATCTCTGCTCTCAATACAACCTATCCCAAATTTTCCTTCTCTTCCTTCCATATGTCCCTCCTACCTCTGCCAGCAACCCCAAATCCTCCTTGTCCATCAACCCTTCTGACCTTTCTCCTCCCTGACTGTTTAAACCAAACCCCAATCCAGGCCCTAAACATCCCCATCCAGAGCCCCCCTTCTCTTTCTCTGCCCACAACCTACCTCCTTATGTCCCTCCTGTCACCTCCCCACCTCATACCCAGTCTGTCTTACAGTTTAGTCCTGCAGCTAACTCCTCCACCCCTAGCCAACAATTCCCCTTCAAGAGGTGGCTGGAGCCAAAGGCACAGTTAGGGTGCACGTTCCTTTTTCTTTATCCAACCTTTCCCAAATTAGCCAACAATTAGACTCCTTTTCATCAGATCCCACTAAATATATACAAGAGTTCCAATATCTAACCCTGTCCTATAACTTAACCTGGAGTAACTTAAATGTCATCCCATCCTTCTACTCTCACCCCTAAAAAACACTTAATATGCATTTTATCACCCTATCAGCCCCTGACATTATAAAAAAGCTACAGAAATTAAAATCTGGCCCTCAAACCCCATAACAGGAATTAATCAACCTTGCCTTCAAGGTGTTCAGTAGGAAAAATGCTGCCTCGCAGCAGCGCATCTCAAAACCACAGATGCTTGCCTCTGCCGTAAGACAAACCCCAGCCACACCACCAGCTCACAAAGACTTCAAAGTGCCCAGACTGCAGCGTCCAGCTGCCCCTCCTGGACCTTGCTTCAAGTGTTGGAAACCTGGCCACTGGGCCAAGAAATGCCTGCAGCCTGGGATTCCTCCTAAGCCCTTCCCCATCTGTGCGGACCCCCACTGAAAGCTGGACTGTCTGATTCATGTTGCTGTTCTTTCCTAAATCTCCTCAGCTTGGCAGCTGAAGACTGACGCTGCCTGAACATCTCAGAGGCCCGTTGGACCATCACGGACACCAAGCTTCAGGGTAACTCTTACGGTGGAGGGTAAGTCCATCCCCTTCTTAATCAATATGGGGCCACCCACTCCATGCTGCCTTCTTTTTAAGAACCTGTCTCCTTAGCTTCCATAACTGTTGTGGGAATTGACAGCAAGGCCTCCAGGCCTCTCAACACTCCCCAAATATGATGTCAGTTAGGTTAACACTCCTTTCCACATTCTTTCCTAATCATCCCCACTTGTCCAGTTCCCCTGTTAGGCCAAGACATTCCAACAAAATTGTCTGCCTCCTTAACTGCTCCTGGGCTACAGCCACACCTCATTGCCGCCCCCCTCCCTGAACCTGTACCTCCCTCAGTAGCTCCCCTTATGTCCCCCTACCTTAATCCTAGGGTATGGGACACCACCTCCCCATCCATCCTGTCCATCCTGTAATGCCAAACCCCTACACTCTCCCTAACTTCTCTGAAACTCACCCGAATTCCTAAGGAAACTTAAATGCCCTGCTCCTGTTCATCTTGCCACTTCACCCTCTTCCTCCATTCTGTATGCCAAGACATTTCCTGATTCCACCCCCAGGATGCCACCCTTAACTTTCTTCTAAAGTAAATAAATAACCTTCTTTGCCAAGGTACCCTGTGTAACTTCTCTGCCTATTCCTCCTGCTCCCTGGGCTGCCCACATAATTACACATGTTATTTTCCTGTACAAACCCTTAACCCATTCTTGTCTCTATACCAATCCAACCCAACCCTTTTCCTTATACGTTGCTGAAATTCAGGTTTGTGAAGTTGGATTCTTACACAAGAGCTAGGTCTGCATCCTGTTGCCTTCCTCTCTAAACAACTTGATCTCACGGTCCTAGGTTCACCCTCATGCCTACATGCGGCACCTGCCTCTGATCTACTCCTTCTTGAGGCTTTCAAAATCACAGGCTATGCCTCATTCACTCTCTACAGCTCTCACAACCTTCAGGCTTTAGTATCCTCCTCGCATCTCCCACATCTGTTAATTGGCCCCACATCTTACCCAACTCTATTCACCCTTTATTGAAACTCCCACTGTAACTATTACAAATGGCCCTGATTTTAATCCAGCCTCTCATCTAATACTAAGCACAAACACATGCCCTGAACCTCATGACTGTATCTCCCTAATTCACACAGCATCCTCCCCATTTCCACATATTTCTCTCTTTCCCATTCCAGATCCAGACCACACATGGTTTACTGATAGATGGCAGTTCTTCAAATCCCAGTCAGTTGGCATCGGCTAAAGCTGGTTATGAGGTTGTATCCCACAAATCTATCATTGAAACTGCTACACTCTCTCCCCTCTACCACAAGGGACTACATGTAAATATCTACACTAACTCTAAATATGCCTTCCACATCCTACGCTACCATGCTGCCTTATGGGTAGAAGAGGGCTTTCTCACTATACAAGGATCTTCCATTATCAATCCTTCTTTAATAAAAGCTCTCCTTAAAGCTGCTCTCCTCCCAGCCAAGTCTGGAGTCGTCCACTGTAAAGGAAACCAAAAAACTTCAGATCCCATTGCCCAAGGAAATGCTTTTGCCAATGAAACAGCTATGAAGGCAGCAAACACACCAATACCTCCTCCTAGCGGACAATATTTTTCTTTTTCATCAATTACTCCTACTTACTCTCCTTCTGAATCTTTAACCTACTGGTCACTTCCCACCCAAGGCAGTTGGTTTCAGATCAAAGAAAATTCCTTCTTCCTGCCTCATAAGCCCATTCTATCCTCTTCTTTCACACTCACTTTCATGTAGAATATAAGCCTTTGGCTCATCTTGTAGAACCTCTCGTCTCCTTCCCTTCATGGAAGTCCACCCTTAAAACAATTACAACTCAGTGCTCCATCTGCCACTCTATCAATCCCCAGGGATTTCTAAAACCTCCTCCCTTTCCCACTCACCAAGCATGGGCATTTACCCCTACCTAAGATTGGCAAATTAACTTTACTCATATGCCTCATGTCAGAAAATTCAGATATCTTCTTGTGTGGGTGGATACCTTTACGAGGTGGATTGAAGCCTTCCCTACTGGAACAGAAAAGGCCACTGCTGTTGTTTCTTGACTGCTAAATAGTATCATTCCCCGATTTGGCCTGCTTACTTCCATACAATCTGACAATGGCCCTGCTTTCATTAGCCAAATCACCCAAGCATTATCTCAGGCCCTCAGCATTCAGTGGAATCTCTATACCCCTTACCAGCCCCTCTCATCAGGAAAAGTAAAGAAAGCTAATGACCTCCTGAAAACACATTATCCTTCAATTAAAGAAGGACTGGGCATCCCTTCTATCTATTGCTCTTCTCTGAATTCATGCCATTCCCCAGAAACCCACAGGATACAGCCCCTTTAAACTCTCATACGGCCACACCATTTTGCTTGGGCCTAACCTTCTCTCAGACACTAGTCCTTTTGGAGACTATCTTCCAGTTCTCCAACAAACTAGGCAGAAAATTCATCAAGCTGCTAACCTCCTCTTACCCACTCCAGATACCCAGCCTTATAAGGGCACCTTAACCGAATAATGAGTACTGGTCAAGGACCCAACCCATCCAGCTCCACAGCTTCGGTGATAGGGTCCCTACCTGGTTGTCTACAGTACCCAAACTGCTGTCCGTCTGCAAAACCCTCCCCACTGGGTTCACCGGTCCAGGATTAAACTGTGCCCATCCAACCATCAACCTAGCCCATCTACCTCCTCTTGGAAGTCACAAGTACTCTCTTCTACTTCTCTTAAGCTCACTCGAATTCCTGGAAGAGTAAACACAAACCACACACGAGTTTAGTTTATATTCTAACATTAACAGAAATCCTTCTCTTAACTTTGCTATTTGCAACAGAACTCTACACTGTCTCTGCTAAAATTTGGTCTACATCTCACAAGCTCTCTCTTCTGTTGCTTTCTGTCTCATCACACTTTCAATTGCCCTTCTTGGCTACATTTAAATGCCCTATGCTTGCTTGCCTTGCCAGTTCACTGCTTTCCTCCAGACCATTTTATCTGACATCTCATGGTTCTACCCACAAACTTCCACCCTTGGCTCCTTCCTTGAGTGGTTAAATAACCTTACACGGCAAGGGACACTCCAATTCCTTCACCCTAATAAAGTCCTCTTCTTTACTTTTCTACTCGCTCTTATTCTGAGTCCCATTCTGTCACTCACTATCCCTTCTTAATTACCTTCAACATACCATCAATCTAGCCCATTCCTTCCTCACTAACTCCAACCCACTGCTGGTGAAAAATTGCTGGCTCTGCATCTCCCTTTCTTCCTCCTTTTATACCACTATTCCTGCCCTGCTAGCCGATTGGGCTACCTCTTCCGTCTCCCAGTTCCTACAAAACCATATCCAGGACATCACTAATCACTCTATCCAGCAAATGCTACTTTTAACAACCGCACAATATCATCCCCTGTCCCAGGACCTCTCAGCCACTTAAGAAAAGACGTCTTGCCAACCCTTCCCATTCATTTGCCTGTCTTATCCCCAGTCCTATTTCACAGTCTTCACCCTTCTAGGATCAACCAGAAACACCAACCCATCACTCATGACTTCCAGGCAAAGCCCAGCCATTGTCAAGATTCAGCATGACACCTCTCCGGAACCCACACATATCCCTTTCAATCCAAGTCTCCTGGGACCACCCTTGTCAAACCTGGGCCCAAGGCTTCATCACCACCCACCTTAAAGCTATTATGCTTCCAAGGACTTAAGCAAACACTTACTAAACTACAAGAATCGTAGACTTTTTTTTAGATGTCTGCACAGTTCCCTGTCATGCTCGAAAAAGACATGAGAAACATTGCCCCTACTCCCTTCTCTAACTTTTTTCTTTATACACATATAAAAAGATGGGAATGTCAGGTCTCCAAGTCCAAGCCAGGCCATTATAGCCTTGGTAACCCACACATACCCCTCTGGATGGTCTCCAGGACTTCAGAAAGTTTAAAGTAACCCAAGTAACCAGGTGGCCACAGAAAAAAGTGAAACAACTTGTTCCTGCCTCAACTAATTGCTCTCCCCCTGCAAACTGCAACCACTGTTCCTGCTCAGCCTTGCAGAATTTCTTAAGACCCCCACCCCTGTAACTATGTAACTTACCTCACCCTGCCCTCTGCTTACAACCAATAACCCCCACCCTTATGATCATGCCTGTTTGTAATAGATGACCCCTACCCTTGTGACCATACATCCCATGACATCCTTCCCCTCCCTAAAATAGATTACCACTTTTAACTGACCACTTGCCCCAACCTATAAAACCAACTCCTATACCACCACCCTCCACTGACTCTCTTTTCGGACAGCCTGCCCGTACCCAGGTGAATAAACAGCCATATTGTTCACACAAAGCCTGCCTGGTGGTCTCTTTACGCAAGCGACATGCCTAACACATAGTAGCCTCTAATAATACTTTGAATTTCGGCAGTATCAGCTATAATGTCTCTTTTTACATTACTTTAGAGTTTTATCTCTTCTAGTTAGTCTGGCTAAATGTTTGTCAACTTTATCTTTGCAAAAAACCACGTTTTCTTTCATTGTTTTTTTTATGTTGCTTTCTTCATTTTAATTTCACATTTTTCTGCTCTGATATTTATACTATATTTTCTTCTACTAAATTTGTGTTTTCCTTGCTATGTTTTTCTAGTTCTCTCAGATGTATCATTAGATTGTTTATTTGAAGTTTTCTACTTTTTCAATACAGGTTCTTACAGCTATAGATTTCTCTTATAATACTGCTGTTGCTGTAACCCATAGGTTATAGTATGCAATGCTTCCCTTATCACTTGTTTCAAGAAATTTTTCAATTTCCTTCTTAATTTCTTCATTGACCGACTGGTCATTGAGGAGCATAAAGTTTAATTTCCATACATTTGTATAGTTTCTAAAACACTTCTTGCTATTGTCTAGTTTTATTCTTTTGTGGCCAAAGATACATGATATAATCTTTCAAATTTTGAAACTTATTTTCTGGCTTAACATATGGTCTATCTTTAAGAATGATCCATGTGCAGATCAGAAGAATGTGTATTCTAGAGCCACTGGATAAAATGTTCTGTAAGTGCCAATTAGATCCATTTGGTCTACAGTACAGATTAAGTCCGATGTCTCTTTATCGGTTTTTTTGTATGAAAGATCTGTCCAATGCTGAAAATGGGATTTTGAAGTCTACAGTTATTATTTTATTGGAATATCACTCTTTAGCACTAATATTTGCTTTATATATCTGGGTGCTCCAGTGTTGAGTGCACATATATTTTCGATTATTATATCCCCTTGCTGAATTGACCCTTTTATCATTACGTAATAATCTATTTTGTCTCTTTTTATAGACTTGGTCTGTAAATTTATTTTGTCTAAGTATAGCTACTCCTCTTTTTAGGTTTCCATTTGCATGGAGTATTTTCTTCCATCCCTTTATTTTCAGTCTACATGTGTCTATGGGTGAAGTGAGTGTTCTTGCAGGCAATAGATCACTGGGTCTTAGTGTTTTGTTGTTTTGTTTTGTTTTTAATCCAATCAGCCACTCTATGTCTTTTGATTGAAGAATTAAGTCCATTTGCATTCAACATTCTTATTAATGAGGACTTATCCCTGCCATTTGTTATTTGTTTTTTGGTTGTTTTGCAGTCTTCTCTTCCTTCTTTTATTCTTTCCTGTGCTCCTTTAGCCAATGTAATTTTCTCTGGTGTTATGTTTTAATTTTTTGCTTTTTATTTTTTGTGTATCAGTTGTATGCTTTTTGGTTTGACATTACCATGAGCCTTGCAAATACTATAACCCATTATTTAGACTAACAACTTAAAACTAATTGTATAAAGAAACAAACAAAAAAAGCAGAGAAAACTAATAAAAACTCTACACTTTAACATCATCCCCTACTTTTTAACTTCCTGTCATTTCTATTTATATCTTATTATATACAGTCTATGTCTTGAAAACTTGTTGTAGTTACTATCTTTGATTGGTTTATCATTTAGTTTTCCTACTTAAAATAGGATTAGTTTACATGCCACGATTACAGCAGTATAATTCTGTGGTTTTCTGTGTACTTACTAGTACTTACCAGTGAGTTATGTACCTTCAAATGCCTTCTGAATGTTCATTAATGCCGTTTTCATTCAGATTGCAGAACTTTCTTTAGCATGTCTTATAGTACAGGTCTGGCATTGATAAAATCCCTCAGCATTTGCTTGTCTGGAAAACTTTTTACTTCTTCTTCAGGTTTAAAAAATATTTTCACTGGATATACTATTTAGGATAAAAGTTTTATTTACTTCAGCACTCTCTCCTGACCTGTAAAGTTTCTACTGAAAAGTCTGCTGCCAGACATTTTGGAGCTCCACTGTATGTTACTTCTTTCTCTCCTCTTGCTGCCTTCAGAATCCTTTATCTATATGACCTTTGAACATTCGATTAGTAAATGTCTTGAAGTAGTTTTCTTTGGGTAAAATCTGCTTGATATTCTATACTTGAGTACTGATATATTTCTCTAGGTTTGGAAAGTTCTCTGTTTTTATCTCTGAATAAACCTTACTCCTGTCTCTCTCTCTCTACCTCCTCTTTAAAACCAATAACTCTTAGATTGGCCCTTTTGAGGCTACTTTCTAGATCCTGTAGGCACACTTTATTGTTTTTTATTCATTTTTCTTTTGTCTCCTCTGGCTTTGTATTTTCAAACAGCCCGTCTTCAAGCTCACTAATTCTTTCTTCTGCTGTATCAATTATGCTGTATGCATTTTTCAGTATGTTAATTGCATTTTTCAACTGCAAAATTTCTGCTTGATTCTTTTAAATTATTTCAATCTCTTTGTAAACGTATTTGAGAGGATACTGATTTCCTTCTCTGAGTTATCTTAAATGTCTTTGAGTTTCCTCAAAACAAGTATTGAGAATTTTCTATCTGAAAGGTCATGTATATCTGTGTTTCCCAAATCAGCTCCTGGTGCCTTATTTAGTTCTTTGGGTAAAGTCATGTTTTCAGACAGTCTCAATGTTTGTGGATGTTCATCGGCCTCAAACAGTAAGGTTTTCATTAATATTACAGTCTTCACAGTCTGACCTTGGTTGTACCCATCCTTTTTGGGAAAGCTTTCCAGGTATTCTAAGGGTCTTGAGTATTGTAATGTAACTTTTTGGTCACTGCCATCAGATCTGCATTAGGGGCCACCACAAGCCTAGCAATGCTGTACCTCTTGCAGAATTATAGTACTACCATGGTGGTCTTGGATAAGTTGCAGAATTCCGTAGATTACCAGGCAGGGACTCTTGTTTTCTTCTGTTACTTTCTCCCAAACAAACAATCTCTCTGTACTGAGATGCCTGGAGCTGGGGGAGGGGTAAAACAAGCACCCTGTGGCCACCACAACTGGGACTGAGCTGGATCAGATCTGAAGCCAGCATGTTTTTGGGTTTCACCAAGGCCTGTGATAACCACTGCCTGGCTATCACCTAAGTTAACTCAAGAACCTAAGTCTCTATAATCAGCAGATGGCAAAGCCAGCCAGGCTTGTGTCCTTCCCATTATTGTGTTGAATTCCTCACAGCCTGCACTGAGTGCAGATATGCTGTCCAGAAGCTAAGGCCAGTAGCTGGAATCCTCAAGAACCTCCCTAGTGTTCTATCTACTGCATCTGAGCTGACACCCACACCACAAGACAAAGTCCTTCCCACTCTTTTCTCTTTTGTGACCAAGCTGGCATCCAAGTTGCAAGACAAAGTCCTCTTCACTCTTCCCTCTCCTCTCCAGGCAGAGGGAAGCTGTCTCTCCCAGAGCTGTGGGCTATGCTGCCTTTGGTTCAGGGTGAGTTGGTACGAGCACTCTTCTCATGGCCACCACTGCCCCAAATGTGTGGTGAGTACTGTCTGGCTATCACTGATGTTCACTCAGGGTGCAAGGGCTCTTCAGTTAGCTTGTACTGCATGCTGCTAGGTCTTGGGTACTGCTTCAGTGCAGTTGGCCACACCTCTGGCCCAGGGCAGGTCCAAAAAGTCCAGAAATGCAATCAAAGAGCCAAGGCCTGGAATGGGGGACCCAACAAGTCCACTACTTTTCTACCCCACTCTGGCCAACTTGGTATCTAAGCTGCAAGACAAAGTCCTATTCACTTTTCCCTCTGCTTTTCTAAAGTAGAAGGAGCTCCAACACTGGAAAAGTGGTAGGTCACACCTGAAGCCATCACTTCTCAGAGTCTCACCCAAGGATCATGGCAAGTATTTAGCCAGCAAATGATGAATGCTGCCAGGGCTGAGTTCTTCCCTTCAAGGTAGCAGGTCCCCTTCTGACCCAGTGTGTGTCTAGAAATGTTGCCCAGGATCTAGGTCCTGAAATGGGGCATCAGGTCTGATCGGTGTCCAATCCTTTTGTGACTGAGCTGCTATCCCAGTTGCAAAACAAAGTCTTCTTTGCTCTTTCCTCTCCTATCCAGGCAGAGGGAGAGTGTCTTTCTCAGAGCTATGCGCTATACTGCCCTGGGTTGGGAGTGAGTTGGTACAAGTACTCTCTTGGCCACCCTAGTTGGTGTCTCACTAGGTCACATGCCCCCACTACCAAGTCTACTGGCTCCAAGCCCAGCACAGAATCAGTACTTGCCCAGGAATGACAGTCCTTGCAGCTTAGATTGCCTTTTGAGTTTATTTTGGAAAGCAGAGCACTTTGGCCGTGGCTGTGAGGCCTGCGGGGACTTAGGTTCCAACAGCAGGGACGGGTGATTCCCCACTGGCTGGGGCTGGTCTAACTGCTCCCTCCACAGGCATCAGCTGAATTCTGCCCAGTGTTTCTTTCTGCTGTGACGGGGCACCCCTGGATCTCCAAAGCAAAGTCTCATAGTTAGTACACTCTCCCTCCTCCAAGCACATGGATTCTGTCTCCACTGTTGAGGCTGCGGAAGAGGGGTGCTGCCACCAATGCAGGACTGTCTTTCCCACCCTCTTCAGTGCATCTTTTAGCAACATGAAGTTAAAATCAAGCACTGAGTGCTCACGTGACTTTTAGTTCTTATGAAGGTATTTGTGTGTATAGTTGTTAAATTTGGTGTTTCTGTGGGGAGGACAATCAGTGGAGGCTTCTATTTGGCCATCTTGCTCCTTCTCCTCCTTGTTTTCTACATAGCATGTCACTCTGTAATTTTAAGTCTTTAGAGAAGCAATCTTGAACATGGCACAAAGTATCTAAAAGCAGACTGTCATTTTAGTTTGGACTTCTGAATTTTAAATAAAGAACGAAAATGAGGCAAACCATTAAACTGACACTTTCATAAATTGGTGGTGAAGTACTTTATAAAACGGTAATTCTTTGGCCAAAATCAAGAGGTCCTTTTGGAATTTTAGTTTTCAGATAAATGCCAAAACAAAACACAATGGTAATAAAAAAAAAACAAAGATACTTAAAGGAGTGCAATTCTAAATGGGAATAAGCTTCATTGTGACAAGACAGTCTACAACATGCTTGAGAACTGAAATAAGAAAAGTCACAGATCAAAAGATTGTCAAAAGCAGTAGCCATGACAGAGCACTCAACACTGATGAGATTATCTAGCTTTTAAGAACTTGAACTTGAAAAGAAAACATATTTCCTTTCAAATGTTGAGGTAGTTTCAAAGGTGAAAATTAATTTAAAGGCTAAATATATATTGTAAATTACATAACCAAAGGTATATTTAAATCTACTGAGAAGAAACAAAACCAAGTTTCAACATTTTAAGAAATTGTCAAAGAATCACATAATTTTAAAAAGTGTTTTATAATTATGAACTCATTTTTTTTTCACAAGATGCCTGGTTATATTCCTACATTTCTAGTGTACGTTAAAACACACACACACATATTTTGATATGAAGAAAAAGAAAAACACAATAATAATTGATGAAGTCAAATTACATGCCTACAGCTAAAGACCATACTCTGAAGATTGGGTACCCTCAATTTTTATGCTTTTCAAAGATAAGAATCATAATTGTAAGTACATATTTCACCAAACCAGTTTTGACAACATAGAGGTACTAAGAGATTGCATCTTCTCCCTAAAGAAATTTCTAGTCATAAGCAGGAATATAAAATAATATTTTATAGTAAATTAATATTTTGCAATGCATTATTTCAATTTTTAAAATTATTCTAAATTCCTCCTTTATACAGGGGATATTTAGAGAAATGTTTTGTTATTTTGTTTCAACTGAAGTGGACAGAATTTATTTTTTGGTGGCATGCTAATTTTAAGTTTATTAAATTCTAATCTGTAAATATGAATTACCAAATATGTTTTTGGATTATCTATACAAAATGCTATATATCATAAAGATCAAGACATACATTATATCAAGGAGACACCCACACATGTATGTTTATTGCAGAACAATTCACAATTGCAAAGATATGGAATCAACCTAAGTGTCCATCAGTTGATGAGTAGATAATGAAAATGTGATATATATACACACACACACATACAGACTCACCATGGAAAACTACTGAGTCACAAAAAAGAATAAAATAATGCTTTTGCAGCAACTTAGATGGAACTGGAGGCCAATATCCTAAGTGAAGTAACTCAGGTAGGGAAAACTAAACACCACGTTCTCACTTGCAAATGGGAGCTAAGCTATGAGTATGCAAAGGCATATAGAGTGGCATCATGGACACTGGAGACTCTTAAGGGGGAAGGGTGAGAGAGGGATAATGAATGGAAGATTAGCTATTTGGTAGAATGTATATACTATTCAGGTGACACGTACATTAAAAGCCCAGACTTCACCACTATACAATTCACCCATGCCTGGAGCGGCCTACCCCACTGCAGCCAGGATGCCTTACTCTATCCAGCGGCCAACCCACATGCACACTCGCTCATACACCCCACACTGCTCCTGCCTGGCTTGCCCTTGGCAGGTGTGAGATTCAGGCCAACAGCACAAGCCATGAACAGCCTGCCAGCACAGCAGGCGGAACAAGCACAGCAGGCCTGAGTAAACACTCAGGCAAAGGTGCCACTGGCCACAGAGGTTTCTGCTGTTAAAGCAGTACTCGAGGATCCTGAGACAGCAGGACTATTCAGTAGAAACATAGTGTGAGCCACAAATGTAAGCCACACACATAATTTAGTGTTGGAGTCATCAACATGGAATATAAAGTATGTTTAACATGTTTATAGAAACTGTATACAAAAAGAGATTAAAATTTATACTGAATCAGTATAGTTGCAAGAAGCCCAAGCAGAAAATCTGGAATTAAAGATAAAATAATTAAAATTTAAACTCCCTAAGTTTCCATACCAGTTTAGACATCATTGCAGAGGGAAATGGTGAACTAGAAAATATATCTAAATATAATATCCACAGTGTAGTGCACAGGGAGACAAGGACATAGAATATGCAGAATAGAAATTCAGACATAAAGAGTGAAGAAGGAAAGTCAAATAACGTTCTGTTGGAATGGCAGATAGACAAGTGAGAGACAGACAGTGTTAGAAGAGACAAGCAATGAGAATTCTTCAGAACTTATCAAAGATGCCAGTGCAAAGGTTTGGAAAGCTCAAGGAAGTCTAGCAGCATAAGTAAACAGAAATTCCTAGCTAGACACTGCACAGTAACAACAAAAAGAAAGATATTGTCTGCAGAACAACAAAAAGAAAGATGTCTTAAAACAGCCAAAGAGAAAAGTAGATAAACTTCAAATAAAGTAATAAATAGCTGACTTTTTCAGAGCAACAAAAATTGACCAACATCTGTGATTCACTAAGAAAATAACTGTCAACTTAGATTATATGACAAACAAATTTAAACTAAATATATAGATGGTCAGCATACAGTAATAACCCGTACACTCTAAACTTCTGTGAACTTACGAATATAATATAGCCTGCCAGTAATACCCCAATGGCAAATGAGCAAAAAATTTACACATGCTTATCATACAAGAGGAATGTGTAATGAAAATATGTGTAATGGAAAGGTACTCAAACATTTCAGTGATCATCGAAATGTAAATAAAAATCAAATGGCATAAATGAAGAAGTGTAATTACATCAAACTCTGGTAATAACATGAAACAATCATAACACCGCTGATCTGGAATGTAAATTTGTACCACCACTTTGCAGAAAATTTGGCATCCTACGTGTAAAGTTGAAGATAAGTGTAAAGTATACCTGGGCACTTTAACATAACCTTTGAACTGGTAATTTCAGGGAAAGCATATAGCTTAGATCACTGTTACACCTGTTTACTAAGAAAAAGCTCTGCAAAGTGTGTTCCACAAACTCGCATTATCAGCAGCATCACCCAATAGCTTGTTAGAAATTCAAATTCTTAGGCCCAGTTCCAGACCTAAATCATTATCTCAGGATTGAGGCTCAGGAATCTGACTTTTATCAAGCTCACTAAGTCATTCTTATGCAAGCTAGTGTGTGAAAAGCAGTAAGAGACATAAAATTGATCCTCATTACTCATGGTCTGTCTTTGTGAATTTGCCTACTCACTAAAATTTTTTGTAACCTCAAATGATGCTCTTTGCATTATTCACAGAGGTGTGCACGTGCAGAGTAGCAAAAAAATTCAAGTTATCCCGCAATCCCGGTTGTGGCTGGACAGAGATGCTGTGCCTTCTTAGTTTATCTCTCATATTATAAACAAGCATCCTTTTTGTAGTCTATTTATTGCTACATTTTTTGCATTTTTTCTGTTTTGTGTGTGTGTGTGTGTGTGTGTGTGTGTGTGTGATCTTGCTCTCTAAAATTGCCCCCACGCATAGTGCTGAAGTGGTGTCTAGTATTTCTAGGTGCAAAAAACTGCATGTTAGATAAGCTTCATTCAGGCATGAGTTATAATGCTATCGACCATGAGTTCAGTGTTTGTTAGTGAATCAACAATATTCATTATTAATTAAGGACTCTTTAAACAGAAACACACATAAAACAAGGTTACGGATTGACTGATTCATAAAAATGTGACTAGAGGGTTGCAGGAGGTGAATGCTGTATTTCTTCTAGGCACAATGACTTACTATTCACAGATTCAGTATTCTCTTTGACTTTGACTTCAAAAAACATAACTATTATGGATAATAAGAATTGACGCTGTATAAGAATGCTCACAGAAGTACTGTCTATATTAGAAACACAAAATGGAAAAAACCAAATGTCACTGACAGAATAAAAAGTAACTCAATAATTTTATATTCGCAGGAAGAAACATAATACAGCTGTAAAAGTTAACTACAGCTACATGCAATGATGGGAGTGACATGCTAACATAATGTTGAGTGAAAAAGTAAGTCCCGGGAGAAGAGTCCAATATGAAAAAATCCAAAAGTGTGCAAAACTAAACAATACATTTTTTAAGGACGCAAACGTATGTGTCAAATGATGACGGTTAAAAGCAAGGAAATTATAAATGCCAAACTTGGATTAGAGTCAATGCAGAGCCAAAAGAAGGCAGATCGATATGACAGAAGTTAGTAAGCATTTACACAGATATATGTTGAAAAGTGGGTACAGTATTCAGGATATTATTAAAATATGAGAAAAAAGAAAGGAGAGCTAGCTAGCTAAGAGGTATATATGATAAATGATAACCGTGTCATGCATGAATCAATAATTTTGATTAATCTAATTATATATACCAGAATTTCCTAAAAAGTAACAGCAATGATATAATTATTAAATTCAGTTCAATAACAGTTTTTATAAATATTTTTCCTTATCCACTAACCACATGATAAAAATTTTTAAACTGACAGAAATCTTATAACATTTTGTTTGGAATGCAAATCTGGAAATTATTAACTTGAGGTAAAAGTTAATAAAGATCTCTGATGAAAGATAATGATCATAAATACCTACTAATATCATTAAAGAATGTGTTTTTTTGGGATGTAAAGTTTATAAAACTTTTATATATATATTGTCTCACTTAAGTCTATTCTAAGATGTTATTACTTACAGATGAAGAAAAATCTCTAAGGTGTTACAAAATAGTCAAAGTGCACAGAGGTAGGACTTCAGATTCCAAATCTAATGTTCTTTCAGTTATACAACTACAGCTATTATAATCCCGGATATTAGTATATGTAAATAATGGTTTATAAAATATTTTAGAATACATTAAAAAGACACTTAATTTTACATGACCCAATAATATAAAGCTCACATTGAATTAATACTGGCTATGATAAAAACCAAAAACAATATATGCAATTGTTCATATAAAAACGTTGAACTAATTCCAAAAATTATCATTTTCCCATCCATTGAATAAAGCCTTACCACAACGAAGCCACCAATGTTCCCACTCTTATACTTCCTGTTTTAAATATTTTTAAATCATCAAAGATTTCATTTAGCCATGAAACTTCAATGTAGTGAAGAGCCCTTTGAGTGATCTTCACAATTGGTCAATTACCAAGAGTGAATCTTCAATGGTAAGTGTTTCATATGTGGTATAAATCTAAGATGAACTTCAAAAACCAAAGTGGCTATCAACTTGATCAAATAATAAGATGACGATTTTCTAGTTCATCATGAATCAGAATGCAAATCGATTGCTTTGAAGACACTCAGCATGACCAAACCACTATTCTTGAATAAAAATAAAGGAAATTTTTATTTCTGCTTAAATTAAAACAACACAAAATAAAGTGCTATCCACTATTTACAATTTCTTCATTTTCTAGGAGGTTGTGTGTGGACATTGGAATTTACTATGCTAAATATACTGTTCTCAGTAAAAGCCTCAATAAATTGCTGAAAACATTGGAACATAAAATCAAACTCAGTAGACTTACTGAAAATATTTTTTTTTCCTTCACTTAACATGGTTATACAATGTGTCAATTATCTAGTCACTTAGAATTCTCAGGAAGAAAAAAACAACTTTCTCTGTAGAGAATCACTTGGCTTTCATAATACTCAGAGAATATTTGCATAATAACACTGCTACAGCTGCAAGGTTAAATCCATTAATTTATTGGGAACAGAACAGTCTGTTCTGGTTGGCTGTTGCAAAAATTGCTTTTTGCACTTGTCTTTTTTACCATCAAGTATTTGCTGTGAGCACACAATTACTGCAGCAAAGCCTATGATGCCAAGCGAGGAACCTTACTTAACATGGAAAGTAGTGAACATTTCACTTTCTGAAAATTAAAAAAATTAATCTTGAAAAGCTTCCTAATTAACATTTTCTCTTCACCAGTTCTTTCATAGGATAAAGTAGAGGGTGGCAATTCAGATGACGGTTAACTAGTTGAACCCATTTCTGCAGCAGCTCTCAAGTGCAAATGTCATCCCTAAATAGTCACATTTCCAAACTAGGAATAATTTCAAAGCTTCTTTAGGCTTTTCCCCCACTTAACTGATAAATTTAAAAGTAGAATATTTATTTCCTTAAGTTGCTAAAGGCACAGCCATCTCTTAAATTTCATATTTATATACTCAATAATTGCACTTTAATATAGATAAAGCAAATTTATAGTTTTTCTACTAATTCACAGCAGAAATCATGAAAACAAGAAAGGTTAGGTTATACCAAAAGTTACATCACATCTTGAAAACTAGTGGCATTCAGTCAAATATCAATAATGTATATAACCTATAATTAAGGTGAGAAACATTTTCTTATCTAGAACTACGGAATGACAGAAAACGGAAGTTGAGAACACTCAATTAAAAAAAAAAGGTAGAGAATTTATAAATTGTTTGCCTGGTTTAAAAATAGATAAAGTCAGTTATAAGCATAAATAACATATTTACGCATTATATGAAGGTCATTGGGTAGATTCCGGGGTGAGAACTGAGAAAGAAAAAACAGAGAGTGAAGGGAGAAAAGAAGTAAAAAGGCAGGGGAAAATGATAGTGTACAAAATAGACACTGTTTCTCCATCAACTTCAATAATTTGCCTCTTCCCACACCTGTTTTAGGCCCAATAAAAGGGCAGATAAGTTATTTAAATGGAATTATTTGAGGTTTTCCACCAAAAGCTAAAATTCAACAAATATTTCCAATATTATATGGAAAATCCATTTTAAAGTACAGACTACATAAAGATAGGTAGAAAAAAAAGCAAGAACGGTTGACTAAAAATGGGACATCATCTTTTGAAACAAAGAAGCTCAATTTTACAGTATTTGTAGGTTTTCAGTACATACAATGACAAGACATGCATGGCTTGGAATGGCTGTCTCCTCACCTTTTAGACATGCTGATATGGTTTGGATCTGCATCCCCACTAAATCTCATGTTGAAATGTAATCTACAGTGTTGGAAGTGGGGTCTGGTGTTTGGATCATGGATGTGTATCCCTCATAACTGGCTTAATGCTATCCCCTTGGTGATGAGTGAGTTCACACAAGATCTAGTTGTTTAAAAGTGTGTGGCACTTCACATTTCACTCTCTCTTCCTCCCGCTTCTCCTTCCACTGTGAGTAAAAGCTCCCTGAGACCACCCCAGAACCCGAGCAGATGACAGCACAATGCTTGTACAGCCTGCAGAGTTGCAAGTGAATTAAACCTCTTCTCTTCATAAACTTTTGAAATTCATGTATTTATACGATGGAAGAATTGCCTAACAGCTGTCAATTTTTCATCTTTTATTAATACGTAACATTTGTTCAAATGTAGGTGGTAGATGTGATATTTTGATACATGCATACATTGTGTAATGATCAAAATAAGGGTATTTATCATATCCACCACTTTGAGCATTTATCATTTCTTTGTGTTGGGAACATTTTAAATCTTCTCCTCTAGTTATTTTGAAATACAGAATATACTGTTTTTAAGCATAGTCACCCTGTGCTAGCCAATGCTGTAACTAACTCCTTCTATCTAACTGTATCCTTGTACTTATTACCCAAGCTTTCTTCATCTTCTCAATCCCTCAACACACTCCCTTCCCAGCCTTTGGTAACTATCATTCTACTCTCTGCCTCCATGAGATCAACTTTTGGTTCCTACATATGAGTGAGAATATGTAACATTTGTCTTTCTGTGTCTGGCTTATTTCCCTTAACATAATAATCTCCATTTCCATCATGTTGTGGCAAATTACAAAATTTCGTTTTTATGGCTGAACAGTATTCCATTGTGTACACATACCACATTATCATTATCCGTTCATTAAGCCTGCCAATTATGCACTATTACTTCAAGGCCCATAGCAAATATATTCCTATTTATGATGCTGCCCCAGATTCTCACAGTCTAAAATACATATTTCTTCTTCCAAGTTCCTATGTGTTTATTCTTCAATTATGAAATTTACTTTTTCTTATAGCTATGAGTTCCTTGAAAAAAAAGTAATCAGTTCCCATTAGCCCCAGCAACTTGCCCAATGTCTTGCATAAAGTGAGCTTGTGAAAGGTATTTAGTGAATACCTTTTGAATATGTTGAAATTATTCCAGCTGAAAGTGTTCCATTGGCCTAATTCTCATACTTAAAATGCATCTTTTCTTTATTTTTTCTATTTCTTTAATAACACATCACATCATTAACTTAGACTGAGCTTCCCTTAAGTAGGTTTTAATCAATACAGCAGCGAAAGTGATCTTGTGAAAATCTACATCAGAATGAGTCGTGCCTCTATGTACAACCCCACCACAGTTTCCCCTCTCACTCAGCGTACAAGCCACAATGTCTATAATGGCCTAGGATTTCCATAACCTTTCTGAATTTCTTTGCTTTCACTCTCTTCCTTACCCCTTCCTTTGAGTTACCGTGACCTCCTTGACACTCCTCAAACACAATAGGCTTCTCTCACTTCAGGAATCTTGCATTTTCTGTCCTCAAGGCCTGGAATACTACTCTTCTCTTTAATAATCAGTTTACTCCTTGAGCATCTTCAGATGTTTGTTCAAAAATCACTTCACTTAGACCTTTCTTAGCCTACCTTATATAAAAGTGTGCTCCCTGACACTTCCTATTCTACTTCTCATTAGAAAGTATCTAGGCCTAACATATAATACACACATCCCATTATCATCACCATCGTCATACAGATATAATCTTATACTACATTAATTTATTTACTTATCTTGCTAGAATATAAGCTCCAGAAGGTCAGGGGTTTTTATCTGATTACTTGCTCAATGTTCTATTTCCATATGATAGAATAGAGCCTGACCCCATAGTAGGCCCTCAATAAACATGTACTGAATGTTGATTAAATCAGTACAATTTTCTACACATCTTTTGGCAAAGTGAGTGCTACTGAGAAGATAAAAAGTTCTTATCGGCATTTTCAGCCTTGTTTCACTTTTAAACTTTTTACAAAAATAAATAGCTATATTTCAAGCATGAACTGTAGAGAACCAAAGTTTAGCTACTGTCCCAATGTGAGGGAAAAAAAAAAAGTAAACCTTGACACGCACTGTGCTAGGGCAGCGAAATCACATGAGGGCAGAGAAAATGTGAAGCACAGTTGTCTCCTGGCTTACCTTAATTAAGGATATTTAGAATATTCTTAGATTAGAATTGAGGCAATATGTATGCACACATTATATTATTCAAAAATACTGATCTAGGATTGTAGAACAACTTGAAACAATGCCATCATTACCACTGTCATCATCATCATCACAGCAGTTAACATTTATTGAACTAGATACTTCACTAAGAACCTTACAGAAATTATGCCATTTGACCATCAAAGAACCTTATTTGGTCAGAACTGCTGAAATCTTCATTTTCACATATGTGGAAATTGAGGTTCAAGTTTGCAGTGCCAAGAAGCAGAAATGCTGGGCTTCAAACCCAGGTTCCTATAATTCCAAAATCTATGCTAGCAGCTTCTGACAAGCGTTAATGTTTCTACCTAAAGAATAGAAGTTGAGTGGGTAAAGGAATATGAAATCTGTTTTCCCATATTCAGTGGATTTTTCCTGGATAGTATTTTTGACATGTTTTCATTGGTCTTCAAATACATCACATCGTTGTGCCTAATATTTGAAATAATATGATTTGGGGAAGCTGTGTTAAGGACAGAAACCGTTCTACCTGTTCTCTCTCTCACCACACATTTTCTATGGTCCTTCCTAAGCCCCATGAGTGCAGGGGCTGTGTCTATCTTTCCCACATTGCTTTTTCTAATACCTAGAAGAACTTCACACAGGGTAAGTAATTAGTAATTTTTTTTTTTCTTTTTTTGAGACAAAGTTGCACTCTGTCACCCAGGCTGGAGTGCAATGGTGAGATCTAGGCTCACTGCAAACTCTGCCTCCCAGGTTCAAATGATTCTCCTCAGACTCCTGAGTAGCTAGGATTACAGGTGCCCACCACTGTGCATGGCAAATTTGTCTATTTTCAGTAGAGAAGGCGTTTCCCATCATGTTGGCCAGACTGGTCTCAAACTCCTGACCTCGTGATTCACACGCTTCAGCCTCCCAAAATGCTGAGATTACGGTTGTGAGCCACCATCCCCAGCCAGTAATTAGTAATTTTCATAAAAATTATGTAACGAGGACCTCAACAATGGACATTACCAAGAGATAGCATTTTGCTTAATATAAGCTATAGAACTTTATTGCACTCTGACCCTCACTGAAATAAACTAACTCATAAGTGTGGAAATGCCCCTTATTAAGGATATATGAGTAATATGTGGGTCAGTGTATTAGTCCATTCTTGCATTACTATCAGGAAATACCTGAGACTGGGTAATTTATAAAGAAAAGAGGTTTAATTGGCTCACAGTACCACAGGCTGTACAGAAGCATGATGCTGGCATCTGCTCCACTTCTAGGGAGGGCTCAGAAAAATTAAAATCATGGCAGAAGGCAGAGAGGAATGATCTAGTCTAATCTGGGGCCTCCAGCATTGAGGATTACATTTCAACATGAGATTTGACCAGGGACACAGATTCATACCATGTAAGTGAATAATTTTAAAAGGTGTTAGAAAGTATCAGTTCACTGCTAAAAGAAGGGACAATCTAGATGACTTTTAAGGAATACATTATGTTGGATTATATGAAATTATTATTTTTAAAGATAAAAAAATCAGCAATTGCCCCTAGTTCAATTAATAGAAAATCAAGATTGGTAAGACTTGATAATTTGTTATCTCTTCTTAAATGGAAATATTATGTTGCTTCTTGAGCTTACCAAAGAGCACTTTCAACACTACCAGGAACCGGTTTTGTACTAAAGGAATTTGTGTTGATTATTCAGTATGGGAAGAAAACAAATTACAAACACAAAGAAATGAACTAAAAAAGACACAAATTTATCAAAGGAAAAAGAAAAGTACAGCCAACAATAAAACTGTTGTGGTTTTCATTCTAAACTCAGCTGCAAAAAATAAAAAGTAAAAAAAAATGTAGCTAAAAGGTAATTAAACACTTCAAAACAATAATGGGTGTATATGAAGGATGTCCACTCTTGCCAGGTCTATTCAAAATAATACCATAAGTCCTAGCCAGAGCAACTAGGAAAGAAAAAGAAATAAAAGGTATCTAAATTGGAAAATAAATAAATTCATCTCTATTTGTGATGATATAATCTTATACGTACAAAAACCCAAAAGTTTCCACAAAAAGTGGTTAGAAATAATAAAGAATTTAGCAGAGTTGCAGGATGCAAAATTGATATACAAAAAGAAGTTCCATTTCTACAGTAACAATGAAAAATCTAAAAAATAAATCAATAAAATAATTTTATTAACAATCGGTCAAAAGGAATAAAATATTTAGAAATAAACTTAACCAAGGATATAAAAAAACGTGCATACCCTAAAAGATACAAAACATTGTTGAAAGAAATTAAAGAAGACACAAATAAGTGGAAGGACATTTGTGTTCATGGATTGGAAGACATTATATTGTTAAATATTGATACTATCGAAAGCTATCTACAGATTCAATTCAACATCTATCAAAAACCCCAATGACATTTTTTGCAAAAATAAAAAAAAAATCCTCCAATTCAAATGTAATCTCAAGGGACCCCAAATAACTGAAACAATCTTGAAAAAGAACAAAATTAGGAGCATCACACTTTCTAATTCCAAAACACAGCAGAAAGCTACAGTAATGAAAACAACATAGTACTAGCATAAAGACAGAAACATAGACCAATGAAACAAAGGACCTAGAAATAAGCCTTCACATATACGGTCAAATTATATTTGACAAGACCACATAAAGGGGAAAATACCGTCTCTTCAACAAATGGTGCTGGGAAAACTGGAGAGCCACATGCAGCAGAATGAAGTTGACCCTTACATTCTATCATACACAAAATTTGACTCTCAAATATACGACCTAAAATTATAAGATTATCAGAGGAAAACATAGAGCAAAAGCTTAATAACATTGAATCTGGCAATTGTTTCTTGGATAGATATGACACCAAAAACACAGGAAACAAAAGCAAAAATAGACAAATGAGACTACATAAAACTTAAAACTTCTGGGCATTTTAAGGACACAATGAAGACAATGAAAGGCAATGTATGGAAAGGGGGAAGTATCTGCAAATCATCTATATAATAAAAGGTTAACATCCAGAATATACAATGAATTCCTACAACTCAACAACAGCAACAACAAAAGTCCGATTTAAAAATGGGCAAAGGAATTAAATAGACAAAAGAAGACATACAAATAACCAACAAGCATATGAAAAGATGCCAAACATTACTAATCATTAGAGGAATGCAAATCAAAACCATAATAAGACATCACCTCATACCTCTAGAGGAACCACTGCAAAAATAAGAAAACAAGCTTAAGTTTTTGCGAGGATGTAGAGAAAATGAAACCCTGGTGCATTGCTGGCAGGAGTATAAAATGGTACAGCTGCTGTGGTAGATTTCCCAAAAAAGTAAAAGAATTGTAACTGAGTACCCCCCCTTTTTCTAAGAGAACTAGAAAAAAGTTACTATTTTTAAAAAATTGTTATTTTCTCTTCTTTTTTCCATTTCCCCCTGTTCTCTACTTCCTACTTAGCCCTTTAGAAACACAATTACAACCTTTAACCTCTCCTTCACTAGACACTTCCAACAGGACAAGTTCATCTAACTATGTGCTTAGGATCTCCAGAGCAGAACTCTCACCCACCAAGAGGTTGCCTCAAGAGATAACAATTTACAACCCAAAGTATGCCCACTATAAAACTCTGACTCACCAGGAGACTGCCTTGAGAGACTGAACAGTTGACTTACAATCCAAAGTTTTGCTATAAATAAAACTTTCTTCCACCTGGAGAGTTTTCAGCCACCTCTACCTCATTTCTGCCCATGAAAATGCCAGTTCAGCTGCCTGGTAGATAAGGCACAAAGCTAGCATGTGGACCTTTCACCTGCTCACTTCCTCCCCTGTGTATCATTCCTGATAAGACTCCTTGAAAAGTATCATCTTTCTGCTCCAAAATCAAAGCACTACCCTTAAGGCAGGAAACTCTTGCTTCTTCCCTTTGTTAGCTTTGGAATAAAAAGTCCCTTTCTTTACACCAGATCTTGCTCTTGTTAACTGGACTTCTCAAGCAGCAAGCAACTAAACCTGTATTTTGCTTACATAATTATCAAATGATCCACCAATCTTACTTCTGGGTAAACATACAAAAGAATTGAAAGTAGGCTCTTGAAGAGATATCCCTTCAATGCAGCATTATTCCCAGTAGCTAAGAGGTAGAAGCAATTCAGATGTCCCACAACGGATGAATGGATAAAGAAAATGTAAATACATTCAATGAAATATTATTTAGCCTACGAAAAAGGAAATCTTGTCATATGCTACAACATAAATAAACCTTGAGGACCCTATGTTAAATGAAATAAACCAGTCACAAAAAGACAAATACTGTATGATTCTACTCATACAAACTGTCCAGTATAGTCAGACTCATAGAAACAAAAAATAGAATGGTGCTTTCCAGGGACTGGAGGTTGTATGTAATGAAAGCTGCTGTTCAATGGGCACAAAGTTTCAGTTTTGAAAGATAAATTCTAGAGTTTTGTTGAACAACAATGTGAATGTACTTAACACTATTGAAATGTGCACTTAAAAACGACAAAGATGGTAAATTTTATGTTACAAATATTTTACCACCACTAAAAAAGTATTTAAAAATGGATGGCTATAGCTGTGCAGTGGCACATACATCAAATTCGTAGCCACAAATGAATATTTGTTCTTTCGATGGCTGGCTGCATGTACTGTTCTCGTGTTGGTATATTTAAATAAAACAAACTATGCCCAAATAAAATTATTTAATGATAAAGCCATAAGTTTTAAACCACTTTTCAAGGAAAATCATCTATAAAAAACTGACTTCTTAAAATTGTAATAAATTTTATGCTAAGTAGAGCTACTTTTAAATTAAAGAAGACAATGTAGTTGTCTTAGAAAAAACAATTCAATAATTGTAAGTAATTCATACAATTCGTGCTTGGTGTTTGCAATAGCTAAAGAAATCATTTTGGTTCATGCTATTATCTATGGCAACCATAGCACATTTATGATTACTGCACAGGCATAATGAGAATGTTAATTATCAAAATTTAATTTTGACTTAAGAGAAATATCTGATACTTACATGCTATTTTATGCTTTTAGGATAAGTATATCCAGATACAAGTAAGTATGTATATTTTTTTCCTGTTTGTAGACATGGAATAAACTGTAACCCCCAAAAGAATATGTTGACATCCTAACCCTAGGTACTTATGAATGTAATCTTATTTGGAAATCGGGTCTGTAATCAAGTTAAGACAAGGTCATACTGGATTAGGGTGGACTCTACTGTTGTCCTTATGAGAAAAATAAAATGTACACGCAGACAGAATGGAGAATGCTATGTAAAAACTGAATAAGAGCATAGGGTAATGCATCTACAAGTCAACACCACCAAGGATTGCTGGTAAATACAAAAAACTAGGACAGAGGCATGAAACAGATTATTTTCCACAACCTCCAGAAGAAACCAACCCTGCCAACATCTTTCAGATATCTAGCCTCCAGACTGGGAGGGAATAAATTTCTGTTTTAGCTAATTTGTGACAATTTGTTATAACGTCCATATTTGTTAATACAAAACACATGTGTTCATAGATGAGAGAGCAAAATTTTCATGAAGGAACGTCAGATTGCAGTTTTGCGATGCAAACATGGATTCAAATCTTGCCCCAGTGATTACCTGCAGTGTTATTCAGAACATTTATTCTCTGACATCCATTTTCTCCTGTGAAACTTCAGTAATTGCATTGCAAAGAATACAATAACATATAATTACCAGAACCCACCACATAACAGAACTACAAATAATAAAAGTAGTAACACTTAACATTAGAGCTGAGGTTGCATGCAACACCAAACCAGCTGTCTTTCCTAAAGTAAATCAAAAGCTTGACACAGAGCCAGGCCCAGAACCCAAGTACCTGACACCATGTACAATGAGTTCCCTCTACTTTAGAAATCCAGGATTTCTCTAATTTATTTCCTATTTTCCTTAGGGCTGGTCCCCTCCCACCCACCCCCACAACTGTTGGCAGAAAATCTCTACATAACGCTCTTAATAATTCCAAGGAAATGTTCTTCCCTTAATTTGTGGCTCAACAGGTATAATTTTCTCTCTCTTAAGTCTGCTGAGAAGTACTACATCAACGTTCAGGACATGGACACAATTTCCACAAGACTGAGTTTAGAGTCTACCTTGAAATGAAAAATGGATCTGATATTTAGAAAAAAAAAATAGCAAGCTAGCCTGCGGCTCAACAACTGAATGTACCACTCTAGCACAAGTTGCCTGGTATGCTGAAAATTCTTCCATCTTAAGATTTGAAAGACAGAATGAAGACCTGGGGGACTCGGTTGGTTCCAGTGATCTATCAATTAACTTCAGAAAACCTGAAAAATGTGGATCATTTGCCAAGTATAATGCCAGACACATTCAAACCAGTGAGATAGTAAATCAATATTTCTTTTAAATTATGAAACAAAGCAGCAAGCACAGGAGCACAGCACCTGCCAGAGATAAAAGCACCCACCAGAATTATCATTCACACAAAGGATCAGAAACTAAATGTCCAGACCATTAAACTGCCCATTGAGACACTCTGACTGGATAACCAGTAAAACATGTGTAGGTATATATACATTTAAAAACACATAATGTATTTAACTGATGCCACCAAGAAAGCCTTCTATTTTTAATACAATGTCTAATATTTATGACAACATGAATTGATGCTAGTAGTGAATCAGTCATTAAAAAGCCATTAATTGTTTATTGGTATGAGACCCAATGCTTCTAAAAACCCCATAAAAAGATTCTCATAGTTCATGATTTATGTATTAGTAAAGTGTTACAGTCAACGTGAGACTATTTGTTTAACTGCAATCTGGCTATCCCTCATGTGATATGTCAGATGGCTATAAGAATATGTAGTAGAAAGCCATGGATTTTCTGTAATAAAATGCTTTAGAATTATGAAGTAGCAATATCATTTACCAATTGTTTCAAACATAAATTGTACCTGTATTTTTTCATTTAATTACAACTACTATTTTTTATTTTGATATTTTCTCAGCAGTGGTATATTTCTTGATTGTCATATTGCAGAAGGGTTGGCAGAATTGCAGTTGGCCAAGAAATACAGTGAGTAGCCAGGCGTGGTGGCTCATGGCTGTAATCCCAGCACTTTGGGAGGCCGAGGCAGGTGCATTGCTTGAGATCAGGAGTTTGAGACCAGCCTGAGCAAGATGGTGAAACCACATCTCTACTAAAAATACAAAAATTAGCCACTGCACAACAGAGTTAGACTGTGTCTCAAAAAAAAAGAAATGCAAAAATTAGCTTGGGCATGGTAGTGCATGCCTGTAATCCCAGCTACTTGGAAGGCTGAGGCAGGAGAATGGCTTGAACCCAGGATGTGGAGCTTGCAGTGAGCAGAGATCATGCTATTGCACTCTAGCCTGAGTGACAGAGCAAAACTCTGTCTAAAAAAAGAAAGAAAGAAAGAAAGAAAGAAAGAAAGAAAGAAATATAGTGAATATCGTAAATGAAAGTCTCTGTTACAGACATCGTTTGGATATTTGTTCCCTCCAAAATTTATGTTAAAATTTGACCCCCAATGTTAAAGATAGAGCCTAGTGGGAGGTGTTAGGTCATGAGGGCAGATACCTCATGAATGGCTTGAAGCTGTTATCTCAGGATTTAGTGAATTCTCACTCTTAGTTCTCTTGAGATCTGATTGTTAGAGTTTGGCACTCCTCTCCCCTCTGTCTTGCTCCCTCTTTGGCCCTATGGCGAGCTATCTTCCCTTCCCTTTTCTGCCATGAGTAGAAGCAGTCTGAGTCCCTCTCCAGAAGCAGATGGCACTGCCATACTTCTTGTACAGACTGCAGAACTATGAGGGCAATAAACCTCTTTTCCTTATAAATTACCCAGACACAGGTATTTCCTTTATAGCAATGCAAATAGACTAAGATAATTATTATTAGTATTATTATCACAGCTGGATACATATTATCTTTAAACACTCAGATCTACAAATATTTTAAACTCATTTTATGTTGTCACCCACTTTTCAAAAGAAATTGAGATAATATCAAGGGATAAAACAGTTTTCTCCAGTGATTCATTATTATATTTATATAGATACTTAATTTTCACTTTTTCAAGCAAATTTATGTTAGTTATTTTTAAATGCCAATGGAATATATATTTAAGCTATACTCATCTACATTAAAATATAATGCTTTATAAACAATTGTTACATTACTATCTAATATTACAATTTCCTACAAAAATAGATACATGACACCTATATACTTTACACTAAAAACCTCCCTGCTTTGTTTGATAGATGAGTGTCATCTATGTAATACATAAGATTTCAAGTCATAACAAATACAGACCCACTGATAACATCATGAAGACTGTGCTCTGCACAGTTTCAAGAGTTGCCACTGACTTCCTGGCTTTTATGAATAGCCCAGTTATATTAGCACAGAGTATACCCAACATAGCTGTACACAGTGGTCGTAAATAAGCACCACAGCAAGTAATTCAAATGTAATAAGAATACCATAGCCAAGCTACATTTTCAATGAAAGGCATTTCTGCACACATGATAACATTAGGATTGTTCAGCTGTTTTCTCGCAGACCATCTCATCACATTAAAGTTTTTATTCCCCATTTTTAGACTGCATTCTAGCCTGGGCAGTAGAACAAGAATCCTGTTCTCTCTCCCTCTTTTTTTCTTCCTCTTTCTTTCTCTCGTACATTCTTTTTTTTCTTTCTTTCACTCTCACTTTCTTTCCTCTCTTTTCCTTTCTTTCAAAAAAAAAAAAAGTTTTTATTTCTCTATTCCTAACTTTTATTTCAACAGGGATGCCTTTATTAACTCTGATCAAGTTATCATGCCTTACATATCTCCTTGTTGGGGCAGATTTTCCTTTGCATCTCAACAGACTTCAGGACACAAACAAAAAAATAGTGGATACTGTTAATAACCATGAGTCAGCTAGGAAAGTTTAAATTATGTTCTCAGTGTTCTGAATAAATAGGAAATCAAGTTTTTGATTAAGTTGTTCAAAGTTTCCCCTATGAGTTCCCATACAGGAGAAACTCTAATTTTAATAATAACCCTAACAAGTTTTATGTAATAAATATTGAAGCAAATTTCATACTGCTTATACTCTCCGTTTCAAATTGTAATAAGATCAACGAGTTCAGTAAAAGCATTTCTAAAAGAAAACAGCTTTATATGAGCTAAAGTTTATAACAATATTAGCTATAAAATAATAAGAATTGATAGCATATATTTTATAAAGGCCTGTGCTAGGATATTTAAATAAATTTATTTTTTTTATTTTCCAAATAACTTTGTAATGTTGTTTTGTTTTTATCCCACAGTAGAGATGAGGAAACGGAAACTGAGGCTATCTCTGAGGTTGAGCTATATAGGTTATGTCATCCTAATTACTGCGTCTTCATTAATTCTCAACTTTGGGAGGAGTGCAAATACCATCAAGAAAAATCAGAACATGCAGTATTTTGCTTTTTGTTTCCGCGTGGTTCCACTTAAGATCATGGCCTCTAGTTCCATCTGTCTTGCTGCAAAAGACATGATTTCATTTTTACAGCTTGTGTATGTCTGTATGCTGTGTCTATACCACATTTTCTTCTTCTGTGGATGTAGTGTGTGGAATATTAGTCACTGGAGATTTCTAAGGGTGGAAGGATGGGAATGGAGTGAGGTTTAAGCAATTACTTAATGGGTACAATGTTCGATATTTGGGTAATGGTTACACTAAAAGCCCAGACTTCACCACTATACAACATACCCATGTAACAAAACTACACTTAAATTTATACAAATTACAAAAAAGAAAAAAAAAAATCAGGGTCATTTGCAGGAACTACACATGCACCCGATGTTTACATATGTCCTCTTTAGGTGAGGTTCTTCCTTCAAGTTACTATAGTAAGAAGTTATTAAAGAATGTTTTATCCCTTGGGTGTATCAGGTAAGAAAAATGAATCAGCACCAAGAACCTGGAATAATTAATAAACTGCATATTCTTCAAGCAATTATTCTTTAATGTTAATTATAAAAACTATTCAAATGTTGGGCAGTTATGAGTTGAGTAATAATATTTTCCAAGAATGGAAGGCAATAGTCTATGTTATTGATGAAAAATAACACCAAGTGGATGGACTCTGGAGTTGTCATTAAAGACTTTCAGCCAAAACTCATCTGGCTGAGATTTCCTCAGCAATAATTATAGGCGTATTCCAATCACAAACAAATGAACAATTTAGTTGCCAAAGGCCTTAATAAAGCTGAATCTTTTAATTTAAGCATTTTAACTGAGAGTAAGACCTCTATGTACATAGTGACTACACTTCTGTCTATTAAATAACCATCAATAATGATATACCATTTTTACTTTGTACATAAGTGTTTCAATATTGATTTTCTCAGCAGTTCTAAATAATGCTTTCCCTATTAATAACCCTGAAAGAAATAACAGACTCAAACATAATGTATCTTTCAGGACAAACTAATTATATTTACAAAAGGTACTCTGGGTCAATGGTTTTTATTTAACACAAAATATTATTGCCCTTCCTCCAAAAATAAATGTACTTTCATAGCTTTAATAAGGCAAAAATTACGTTCTTGTTGTTTACTTAAAAAGTAGAATGTGTTCTTTTCAAATAGAACTTCCTAGAAGAAAATTACTATTCATTTAAGATAAATTTATCATGTTAAAGGCAGAAAGAATAAGAAATGTCTAATAATTAACTTAGAAAATTGTATACAACATTTTTGATAAATCATCCTTTCACATCCTCAGAGATGCAGCATGTTGTTGTTATATGAAAATGGGACTCAAGATCTTTCAAAAGTGAGGTTCAAAATCAAACTACAAACTTTTAACAAATATTATGATTGTGAACAAATCACTTTATGTCTTGGGGATTTAACTTTCTGTATCTAATGAATAACCTGTGCAAATAAATAAGAACTTTCCAATGTAAAGATAACAAATCATACGGTATCTAAAAATTCTGTCATGAAAAAACTTAATGAATATTTTAACACTGAATAAGTTCATCTTATTCAGTGAAAATGGAATTTTGTCAGTCGAAAAGGATAGCAAAAATCATTGGCAAAGTTGAGACATCTTATTAGCTTAACTAAATTTGCAAGTATAATCATTATAATAAATCTTTCTTCTATTAATATTTTTGAATAAAAACATATTTCCTACCATAAACATATATTTATGAATACAAAATTGGAAAATATTCCAGAACAGTAGCTACATATTAAATTTGTCATGGCTTATAATTTATAACACACATTCTTCTATTTTCTTTTTAAAAATAAAAGTGTTCATTGTATTCTGTATATTCAGATTCTTACACTCATTTCAAAATTTTACCTCAAGAAAAACTGAATACCAACTATTTCAAGCAGGGTCCCAGAAGTAAATAAAGGACACACTCAAGGAGAGGTGAGGGCAGGGCTAAGGAAACCAACAGTGAAGCACCCGGGTCTAACCATGACAGGAAGCTTCTGGGTCTTAGATGGTGGGAGGGTGGCGCAGTGTTACTGGAACCTAGTAAGAGCAGGAGCTATTTAAAAAGGGCCACATGGTGGGAGACGTGACCATGGGTAGGTGGGTTTGTTCTCATCTATCAGACACAGCCCCAGGGAAATAGGGATAAATAGCCTGACCTCTCTTCCCTTTCAACTTCCACACTGGCTTACGCCTCCCACTGACTGAATCCAGGAGAGATTAGAAGACCAGTGAGTTTGGAAGATGCAGTTCATTAACATTAACCTTCCAGGGATTACAGCAGGGCAGAGAGAAAGAGAATGAATCTAAAGAGGAAAAAAAGGAAAGAATCAGGAGTTATCTGTGATAACCATTTAGGTGGATCTGGGAAGATAAAAATGAGTCTGCTATTGCCCCTAACTTTTAAAGGTTCAGTCTTTTAAGTTCTTTAGCTATCTATCTTTCAAATACATATAGCAAAGAATATGAGCTAGATTTCAAATTGAAAATAACATTTAGACATATATAGCCATACAATATATCCATACACGAAAATTCAGAAAACAAGTTATTTTTCTCTTTGCTTCTAAGTTATTATATATTAATAAACATCATTCAAACAATAGTAATTCAACTAAATGGAAGTATATAGTTTTGATTTCAAGTTTTAATGGCACAAGTTCCAAGATAGATTTAGTCATCAATAAAGTGTCATATTTTTGGATGGAGTAATTGTCCTTATTATGACCACATCATAACTATTCAGAAAATACACCATACACAGACGAAATAAGGATATAAAGAAGATTAATATTAATCATTACCCTTAACTATAATTATTGAGAAATCTATACAAATAGCTATATACACTAAAGTTTGATAGAAAAAGAAGAAGACCATCAATTATTTCAAGTTCAATACAAGAGGAAGGCAGAAAATTGAAATAGAGTGTAATGAGAGATTATAGTGGAGTCTTAGAATGGTGTCTATTTAGACTGCATATATACATATTTGTTATTCTTAACACTGTATTTCATCAACCCCAAGATACCATTACTTGCAGATGTTCCCTTTCTTTTGTACCAGTAGAAAAACAAGAAATGAATGTCAAACCATTATAAAATGCTTTCTCATCACTTAGAATTTTTACTCCATACTTATTGAAAAGAACTACCATTTAGGCATACATTTATAACATATTTATCTGTCCAAATATCAAAAGTAAAGTATAAGCTAAATAAATGTTAAGGTAAAATTTCTCACTTTCAGAAACCAAACCTGAATTTCTTCCTGCTCATAAACGTCTTAAACATCTCTAATTTTCCACACAGTGTTCTGTACTATCAAAAGTAATGAGGACTGCAAAAAGACATGTCTGGTGAAATACTTATACAAAATATACAAAGAATTTTCTTAAAACTCTTCAATAAAAAAACCCTGATTTATAAAATAAGCCAAAAACTTTAATAGACACCTCACCAAAGAAGATACACACATACCCAATAAGCATATGAAGAGATGCTCTACATCATATGTCATCAGGGAAATGTAAATTAAAACCACAAAGATAGATGAGTATACATCTACTAGAATTATTAAAATACATAAAAAACAGCATCATCAAATGCTGGTGAACAAATGGAGCAACAAGTACTCATTCATTGCTGATGGGACTGCAAAAATGGTACAGCCACTTGCGAAGACAGCTTGGTGGTTTCTTACCAAATTAAATATACTCTAACCATACAATCCAACAATCAATCATACTATTTATCCAAAAGAAATGAAAACACATCCACACAGAAACCTGAACATATGTGTTTATAGCAACTTTATGCATAATTGCCAAAAATTGGAGGCAACCAAGATGTCCTTCAGTAGGTGAATGAATAAACTGTAGTATATCAAGAAAGTGGGATATTATTCATGAATTTGATATCATTAAAAAGAAATGAGCTATGAAAATACACAGAGGAAACTTAATACATATTATTAAGTGAAAAAAGCCAATCTGGAAAGGCTACATAACGTGTGATTCCAACTATATGATGTTCTGAAAAAGGCAAAATAATGAAGCCTGTAAAAAGATGAGCAGTAGCCAGGGGATAAAAGGAAAGGAGGATGAATAGGCATAGCACATGGGATTTTTAGGGCTGTGGAAATACTGCTGTATGAGAGATACTGTAATGTTGAATGCATGATACTGTAAGTTTGTACAAATCCTTAGAACATACAAAACCAAGAGTGAATCCTGATGTAAATTATGGACTTTGGGTACAGGTATAATGAATACACCACTCTAATTAGAATTTTGATAGTGAGGGAGGCTGTGCATGTGTGGGGGCACAGGCATACGGGATATCTCTATGCCTTCTGAGAATCTAACATTTCTAAAACATGGTATCTTTAAAAAAAATTTCTGGCCAGGAGGCGGTGGCTCACTCCTGTAGTCCCAGCATTGTGGGAGGCCCAGGTGGGTGCATCACTTAAGTCAGGAGTTTGAGACCAACCTGGCCAACATGGTGAAATCCCATCTCTACTAAAACTATAAAAAATAGCTGGGTGTGGTGGCGTGCACCTATAATCCCAGCTACTCAGGAGGCTGAGACAGGAGAATGGCTTCAACCCGGGAGGTGGAGGTTGCAGTGAGCTGAGATCACACCACTGCACTCCAGCCTGGGTGAGAAGAGTGAAACTCAGCTTTAAAAAAAAAAAATAATTGTAAGACAATTCAGTAATTTTGAACCCTGACTTGATATTAAACTTAAGGAATTATTAATTTTCAGATATGATAACTATGTTTTAGTTACATTAAGGAAAAGAGAAGCACAGTGGCTCATGCCCATACTCCCAGCATCTTTTGAGAGGCCAAGGCAGGTGGATCTCTTAAGCCCAGGAGTTCGAGACCAACATAATAAAACCTCCCCTCTCCAATAATAACAATAATAATAATAAATAGTGTAGCCACGTGGTAGCATGTGCCTGTAATCCCAGCTACTAGAGAGGCTGAGGTGGGAGGATTGCTTGAGCATAGGAGGTAGAGTTTGCAGTGAGCCAAGATCACACCACCGCACTTCAATCCAGGCAAAAGAAAGAAAAGAAAGGCAAGGGACAGGGAGGTGAAGAGAGGGGAGGGTCCGTATCTCTTAAGAGTCATAAGTTTGTGAATGAAAGCATCTGATGTTTGAGATTTATTCTAACTTACTCTTTTGGAGATGTCAAAAGAAAGTGGGAGGTGAGGTAGAAAGTCTAGATGAAATAGATTGGCCTTATTTATGTTGATAATTATGGAAGCTAGGTGACGTGTACATGGCATTTACCATACTACTCTATTTTCAGTTTTGAAATTTCCATAATAAAGAGTAAAAAATTTAAAAGGAGGGGTCAGGAGAGAGAAAATAAAATAGAAACAGCAAGCAGATGATTTATAATGTAGTTTTAAATCATAATCTTAGTGAAGACTGTATTGACTTGCTTTTCATGTCCTTGAAATACTAAAGAATTTAATCTGGAACCTTAAACAAACAAAGTAATGGTGAAAAAGCACCTCTGAAAAGAATGCTGTATTTGTCTCCAGGATTTTCTTCTAAGTTAATACCAATTCTGTGAGTTTTGAGGCTGATGCTTCTCTATTGGTCAACACTCATATTTTCATTTTTTTTCCTCAATTAAATCATATCTTGCTGGAAATAACTTTCTTTAAAGTCATTAGGAAGTTTTTTGGAAAGAAGCTCAACAACATGCATAATGCATGAATCAATCCTACTAGATTGTCTGCTTCGAAATTTATCTGTTTTGGGAAATTTGGCAATTTCTCTTTCCTTCAGTTCTGTTTCTCTCTGCATGATGGGCCATTCTTTTGTGTAAATCTTAGTAACAAAATGCAACAGACCTTCATCTACTTCAGGATATTCTTTACTGGTCCCTGCAAAGTATTTGACTGTTTGCAGAGGTTCATCCTCCAGTAGCAGATATTTGCTTCATTGATATAAAATGTTTGCTCAGTTACTCTTGTGACAGGCCCTTCTGTGTATACAATAACTTTTCATTTCAATGTCAAAACATAATAACACTTCATAGGACATTTTAAACAAATATCAAACTCAACATGTGTAAAGTACCATTGATATACATAACTCAGCTGAAGTAATAACATAAATAGCTCTGATAAGTTTATGTATCTTACATCACCACCCCTACCTGACTTTAGAGATTTTAACACACCCTTGATAGTAGGCAATGTCCTGATTTCAGAGATGTTAAAATGTGTTTTAAAACTTTTGGATGTTAAAAACTGACAAAATAATTTAAATTCTCTTTTTTAGTGAATGGTATGTTTAATAGCTAAATATAGAAAATGTTTTTAATACAAAGAAAGTCATTTTAAATTAAATTATTTCATTTTTCCTTTTAAATCCATATTATAATTTTTAAATTAAAATTATAGAAACTTTAATATCTTAGTTTGGTAAAAATATTCAAAGGAATATGAAAACATAAGAGCTAACACTCCTCAATTATTTGCTATTTATCAAAGTGCTTCATTATTAACTTCTGCCATGTAACATTTACAAAATCTTTAGTGTCACATGGAAAAAGTTCAAAATCATCTTTGAGAGGAGACTTATTGAGGCTTATCTAGTTTAAGGTGGTGGTTGAAAGCACAATTCTTTAACAACAACAGCAGCAAAATAATTTAAATGACTGCTGTTCATGTTCCAAATATCCATGAATCTAAGAATTTACCCTTTCTTAGTTACTACTATTTTACAGTATCTTCACAGATAACAATAAATTCCCTTTAATTCATTAATTTTTAATTAAAAAATAAATATGCATGCAGCAAATCAATGCAGTAAAACTTTTGGTTAAAAATAAAGACAAAATAATAAAATAGGTGATTTTATTACAAGGCTCATAAACTGGTTCTGGAATCAGTTCAATAGTGAGGCAGTTCCAAAAACACGTGTGCTAAAGAAAACAGTGGAATACAGGAGCAGCTTCTCAATCTGAGCTTTCTGAGTGACAGCTCTTGCTTATGTATACATTTCTGACATGCTTACTAAAATATAAAGATCATTTTTTTTTGGCAGATCACATCTATCTGACAGTTATTTTTGAGGGATAATTATAGCATCTGAGAAAATGAAAACTCCCTAGTAATGTCATTAGCCCTTTCTAATTCACTACCAGACAAGATTCTTAATTCAAGAATCATTGATTTCATTATTATACTCTCTGATAAATCTTATTTTTTAAATCAGGAAATAAGAGACAGATTTGAAAAGTTAAATGTTATTTAATATTTATTGAGTACCCAAGTACACTTCACTACTTTTAGAGAAACTGTGGCACACGCTCAGACCTTAACAAAGTTTTATGATTTATCAAAAGCATAGCAGAGTATAATGCAAATAAATGGGTTTGACCACTTTCACCTTTATTGTATGCTAAGAGAAATTTAGCCAAGGATGTAAATTATGTAAACCACATTTCTAACACACATTAAAAAAAAAGCCATCTCATTACTAATACTATAACAAATCAAGAGGGGAAGCCTAAATAAAATAAATCCTGAGAGAAGCTGCAGCTGCTTTCCTGAAAATAAGTGAGTAGAAAATATTTGTGTGTTTTCAATGCATTTCTCAGACTCAGGGAAGCTCAGAACTCTTTCCTTCTTACTAAAGTAAGTATCTAAAGTATCAATGAGATCAGGAAAAAGAACTGGGAAAGAAGAATAATATGACTTTATACTTGGGCTTTAAAATTATAAATCAATATATTCTATATATTAGTATCTCAATTTACATAAGTTGATGAATTTTTGGCTAATGACATGAAAGGCCTTCCAATAATGTTCACAAATACTTGTCAAGTTTTTTGAACATTTCCCTAAACTCTAGCTACTGTGCTATACTCCATATACATAAATGCTATTATTAATTTAAGAAATAGCTCATATGCTACTTCCACTAAACGTTACTTTGCACTACCACTATAAAAATTACCTCTGTGCTAAAATCAGGCCATGAGTTCCAGCCTCCCAGCTCGTGACACATTATACTTGAAATTAAAGTATTTGTTTTATATATTTTTCTCTCCTACTAAATTGTAAACTCCCAAAGGACAGAAATCTTTGCATTTATTCCATTCCAGTGCCTGCTTTACTGATTAAAAAGAAAAAAAAAAACATGAATACGGAGAACAAAAGCTCAAAGATATAAACACACAAAAAATGAAAGAAGCACTTGTTTACTTTTATTACTTATAGCATTCTATTGTATGAATTACCATTATTCATTTATGCATTCTTCTGTGGACAGACATTTGGGTTGTTTCCAGTTTGGAGCTACTATATGTATGATGCTGCTATGAACGTTATTGTACATGACATTTAGGAAAAACATGTATGTTGGAACTTAGGGTATGAGTATGTTCAGCTATAATAGATACTGCCAGTCTTTCAGAATGGTTTTATTAATTTACATATCCATCAGCATGTATGAGAGTTCCAGTTGGTCCACATCCATGCCGACATTTATTGTAAGACTTTTTTATGTAATCATTGTAATAAGTATGTAGTGTGGCATTTTAATTTGCTGTTGTTTGCATTCCCTTCATAACTAATGAGAATGAGCAATTTTTCATATGATTACTGTTTCTTTGGATATTCTGCAAACCACCTATTATGTCTTTTGCCTATTTTTCCATTGGGTTTTTCTTTTTTATTTGTAGAGATTTTTATATTTGATATCTATGTGCCCTTTGTGGAATCTGTATAATAAATATCTTCACTCATTCAGTGGTTTTCCTTCTTACTATCTTAATGATATCTTTTGATTTATAGAAGTTCTTAATTGAATATAATAAAATTTTTTCACTTTATGTGATATTGGTTGGCTGTGTCCCCACCGTAATCTCACCTTGCACCATAGCTCCCACAATCCCCATGTGTCATGGAAGGGACCTATAGGAGGTAATTGAATCTAGGGGCTGTTTTTTCCCATGCTGTTCTCATGATAGTAAGTCTCACGAGATCTGATGTCTTTATAAAGGGAAGTTCCCTTGCACACACCCTCTTGCCTGCCACCATGTAAGACATGCCTTTGCTCCTGCTTCACCTTATGCCATGATTTGTTAGGCCTCCACAGCTATGTGGAACTGTGAGTCCATTAGACTGCTTTCCTTTATAAATTACCAAGTCTTGGGTATGTCCGTAGAGCAGTGTGAGAACAAACTAATACATTATGGTTGGTATTTTCTGTGTCCTATTTAAGAAACCATTGTAAATAATAGTCACAAAGATATCCCTCTATGGCACTGTCATGGCCATGGATCTCTAACTTCACAGAGTATAATTAACTAACAGCTCAGCTGTTGTACTCTAAAATCTATCACTTCATTCAGAGGCCACAATTCCCATTGTGTCCTCCCATCCATTGTATGAGTGCTGTGAGGATAGGAAGGCAAGCCTTCTCCTGGGAGATTCTCTTTGAGACTCTCCTTTGAGACTCTCTGATGGGTACTTTTGGCTATAGAATTCCATCAACATTGCTGAGCTTTCTTAGAACTAGGCTGCAGTCTAATATTTTCTCATCCAATTCTTCCTTGCCTAGGTCTGTTGACTGGGCTGGGTATGGGACAAGCCTCTAGGGTGCTGGTGATGTACTCTCCTTTGATCTGGGTGGTGGATTACACGATTTTGCTCATTTTGTGAAATTTCACTGAGTTGTAAACATAGGATTTTTATTTTTCCATATATGTGTTATATTTCAATAGGTAAGTTTGGTTTAAAATTTCATTTAAAAATGAAAGTGGCAGAAGCCACTAATTCAAACTTTGAGTAGGCAGTTATTAGAAAATAGAATATGCTCTTCACCTGTGATTTGAAGGACAGGAAATCCTAACTTTAGAAGAAAGCAAAATCAGAAGGTTAGAAAAAATATCTCAGTTTGAGCTCTGTTCCTTTATTAATCACATGATATTTAGTAAATCACTCAATATTATCAGTGTCCCAGATTTTTTCCTCTCTAACAATTTGATTAATAATGGCCAATTTATTGTTTTTATTTTAAAAAAAAGCATTTATGTAACCAGGTTTTAAAGACTGCTGTATAAAGGCAAAAAACTATTAGTAAAAGATGCTCAAAAGTTACTTTTCAACTTTCTTTCAATGCCTTTTCTTAATATTGTTTGTC
This sequence comes from Cacajao melanocephalus, assembly GCA_963573385.1. Classification (NCBI taxonomy): domain Eukaryota; kingdom Metazoa; phylum Chordata; class Mammalia; order Primates; family Pitheciidae; genus Cacajao; species Cacajao melanocephalus. The sequence continues at coordinate 36,056 of CAUYLG010019144.1, read as the reverse complement.
CATATGCACAAAACAGACTTTACTTGCAGGTTGCATGTATCCACTCGAAGTTTAGGTTGGCCCTCAGATATACTACATAATAAACTGAGTTGTCCTCAATTGTTAACTTTCTAAAAGACAATAGCCTAGATGAAGCTAAAATAGGCATTAAGCAGCAATTGTGTTGGTAACCAAGGAACTTAATTATAAGCACTGATAACAATGCAATAGAAAATTTGGGGGTCAATGATACCATGTGAACATATCATCAAATTCCATGAACAATAGTTTCCAAATCATATTCTAAATGATAGTACAATTTTAAAGTGATGAAAGTTGAAAAACAAAAAACAAATAGGAGATGTGAGCAAAACTTACATGAGGTAGAGAGGTATTATTTTATTCCCTGAAGGAGGTAAAGGAACACCAGAGATACTAAAGAACCTGGACAGTTGTTTCCCTAGTAAAAATAAACTAAGTGAATAGGGCCAAATGCACATGGAAAAGATAATTAGGCTAAATGCAATAAATTATTTTCACATAAATTTACTTTCACAGGGCATTATAAATCAATCACGGATAAATCTATAGAGGAAAATGCAACTTCATTGAAGCCTGGCATGTTGTGGCATTTCTGTTTGTCTCTTCATATTTTACATCCTAATTTTTCTACTGTTAATTTCATCTATAAATAATGGAGATTTCTCTACTCACATTTCCTATAACAAACTCATTTCTCAGCAACAGTTAGCAAGTATGACCATGACTACTGATTTGCTGTTATGGTAACACTGAAAAGGAAAAAAAAAAATTCTTAAGAGGAATTCCATATGTTCAAAACTGGTTTTTAACTAATGTCTTCTGAATATTAGTTGTAATAGATATTGACACTGCTGTTAGAGGAAAAGGGGCCAATGGTCAAATAATGCAAGAAAATACTGGGTTAAACTACATTCAACAGCATCTTAACATACTAGTTGGCATACTGACAGGCTTTCATATGCTTACATCATCTGTGGATTTCTAAGAAAATAAATGGATATATAGTGTTTTGCCTACTTATTTGATCACGTTTTCCATGGAGCATTTTGATGAATTGTATTTGAGAAACAATATTTTACAGACATTCAGTGTCCCTCACAGCAATTTAAATGACAAAGATACACACACAACTAGGTTCTTACTAGCAGAAGGTCCCTTTGGATGAATGTTAAAATCGGCTAACCAATTCCTGAACCACATTTGACCATCATCTGAAGGTTCAGTTTATTGCACATGATGAATAAAAAATAAATTTGTTTAAACAAATGTAAAACATTTGTTATCATAGCTATTATTATTATCTGATTATTGATGACTTGCCACTTACACTGAAATACCTTTATAAATGTGGATTTATAAATTTTCCTTCATCTACCTGCTTTCTAATACATCTGCTTCTCGAGAGAAGTGCAAAAAATGTGTTGTTGTATATGAGATACATATGAGCAATATCTTGCCAGAGATAAATAAGATTTTAATACTCAGTCTAAAACAATGTACTATTAGGACAAAAAGAGATATAAGAAATAGGAATCCTATGTCTCATCTTCAGCTTACACATGAATTCATTCTGCCACTCAGAAAAATTAGACTAGGTTATATTCCATTCAACTATCTGTGCGTGTGCACATGTGTGTGTATGTATAAAGGAACTTGGGGATCGTATATTTCTGCTATTCTTTCCCTTTAGCCTATTTCCAATATTAGAAATCATGAAAATTCATTTAACTCATTGTATTACTCTCTATGACTTGTCAGAGAGTCCAGAGACTAATTTGATATACAGTCTTAGAAATCAGATTAGCATACCTGTAGTTTTCCAATATTGGAAATAGGCTACAGGGAAAGATATGCATGACTTTTTAGAGTATTGAAAATGAAGAGCAAAAACAAAATGAAGAGCAAAGAAATCCTATACATGTGTTATGCATAAAGATGTAATGGAAATGTATATAATATAATGGTATATATATATATGTATGTTATATAACTAGAAAATCAGAATGAAGAACAAGAAAACTACGAGTATGCTAATCTAATTTCTAAGACTATATATCAAATTCATCTGTGAACTCTCTGACAAGTCATAGAGAATAATACAATGAGTTAAAACAGGTTTTTGGCTGGGCATGCTCACTCACACCTGTAATCCTAGCACTTTGGGAGGCCAAGGCAGGTGGATGTTCTGAGATCAGGAGTTCAAGAGCAGCATGGCCAACATGGTGAAATCCTGTCTCTACTAGAAATACAAAAATTAAGGAGTGGCTGGCAAGATGGCCAAATAGGAATGGCTCCGGTCTGCAACTCCCAGCAAGATCAATGCAGAAGGCAAGTGACTTCTGCATTTTCAACTGATGTATCTCGTTCATCTCTGTGGGACTGGTTGGACACCGGATGCAGCCCATGGAGGGTGAGCAGAAGCAGGGTGGGGCATTAGCCTCACCAGGGGAGCACAAGGGGTCGGGGAGCTTCCTGTCCTAGCCAAGGGAAGCCATGAGGGACTAGGCTGTGAGGGACTGTGCCATGAGGGACTGTGCCATGAGTGACAGTGCATGGCAGCCTAGATACTGCACTTTTCCCACAGTCTTCACAACTTGCAGACCAGGAAATTTCCTTCAGTGCCTACACCACCAGAGCCCTGGGTTTCAAGTACAAAACTGGGTGGTCATTTGGGCAGACACTGAGCTAGCTGCAGGAGTTTTTTTTTTTTTTTTCCATACCCCATTGAGGCCTGGAATGCTGGCGAGACAGAACCATTCACTCCCCTGGAAAGGAGGCTGAAGCCAGGGAGCCAAGTGGTCTGGCTAGGCAAGTACCACCCCCCAGAGAGCCCAGCAAGGTAAGATCCACTGGCTTGAAATTCTGGCTGCCAGCACAGCAGTTTGAGTTTAACCTGGGACTCTGGAGCTTGGTGGGGGGAAGGGCATCTGCCATTTCTGAGGCTTGAGTAGGCAGTTTTACCCCCCATGGTGTAGAAAAAAGCCACCTGGAAGATCAAACTGAGTGGAGTCCACCAGAGCTCAACAAGGCCACTATGGCCAGACTGCCTCTTTAGATTCCTTCTCTCTGGGCAAGGCAACTCTGCAAAAAAAAAAAAAAAAAAAAAAAAAAAGGCAGCAGCTCCATTCAGGGCTTATAGCTAAAACCCCCCATCTCCCTGGAACAGAGCACCTGGGGAAATGAGTGGCTATAGGCGCAGCTTCAGCAGACTTAAACGTCCCTGCCTGATGGTTCTGAAGAGAGCAGCAGATCTCCCAGCACAGTGTTCGAGCTCTACTAAGGGTCAGACGGCCTCCTCAAGTGAGTCCCTGGCCCGTGTGTCTCCTGATTGGGAGACATCTCCCAGTAGGGGCAGACACCTCTAACAAGAGAGCTCTGGCTGGCATCTGGCGGGTGCCCCTCTGGGACAAAGCTTCCAGAGTAAGAAACAGGCAGCAATCTTTGCTGTTCTGCAGCCTCTGCTGGTGATATCCAAGCAAACAGGGTCTGGAGTGGACATCCAGGAAACTCCATCAGACTTTCAGCAGAGAGGCCTGACTGATAGAAAGAAAACTAACAGAAAGGAATAGCAACAACATCAACAAAAAGGATGTCCACTCACAGATTCCATCCAAAGGCCACCAATATCAAAGACCAAAGACAGATAAAGCCACAAAGACAAAGAGAAACCAGCACAAAAACTCTGAAAATTCCAAAAACCAGAATGACTTCTCCTCCAAAGGATCACAACTCCTTGTCAGCAAGGAGGTTGGGGGGCTAGGAGAGGGTTATCATTAGGAGAAATACCTAATGTAAATGATGGGTTGATAGGTGCAGCAAACCACCATGGCACGTGTATAACTATGTAACACGTTCTGCACATGTACCCCAGAAACTTATATGTCTTTTTTTAAAAATACAAAATTTAGCTGGGTCTGGTGGCAGGCGTCTGTAATCCCAGATACTCAAGAGGCTGAGAAAGGAAAATCATCACTTGAACCTAGGAGGCAGAGGTTGCAGTAAGCCAAGATCATGCCATTGCACTCCAGCTTGGGCAACAAGAGTGAAACTCCATCTCAAACAACAACAACAACAACAACAAACAGGTTGTCATGATTGGATTCAGTGCAATTCATCAAATGATGTAAAACCAACACTCCTCTCTCTCAAAACATACATACACACATAGACACACATATGTGTTATCTCTACAGATGCAGGCATGCAAAAGTTAAATATATATAATTTCAAGTTTTAATCTATTATTCATTTAATACATTCATATTTTCAAAGAGCAACTACATCTTTCAATAAAAGCTTAGTATGAAAGCTCTTTGTGGCATCAAGTAATAAAAATACTAAAATTGTTATTAGAAAATACACAGATTCAGAAAAATCAAGGTTGTGATTAAGTATTAAATGCTTAATCTAGTATTATTCTAATTGCCCAGGAATAAGATAGTGCTATGCTGGAAACCACAAATAAAGTAACACTTTTCTTTTTAGGGTTGTCTATATAAGGGAGGGTTGTATGAAACCATAAAATATATACTTAGCATAGATTCTTGTTTACGGTAACCCCCTCCCATATCTGCAGAGTATATTGTCCAAGAACTGCTGTGGGTGTCTGATACTGCCAATAGTATCAAACACTATATCTACTAAGTTTTCTCCTATTCGTACACAGCTATAAAAAGGTTTTTTGGTGTTTTTTTGTTTCTTTGAGACAGAAGCTGGAGTGCAATGGCACGATATCTGCTCATTGCAACCTCTGCCTCCCAGGTTCAAGCGATTCTCCTGTCTCAGTGTCCTGAGTAGCTGGGATTATAGGTGTGTGCCACCACACCCAGCTAATTTTCGTATTTTTAGTAGAGATGGGGCTTCACCATGTTGGCCAGGATCGATTCAATCACTTGACCTGTGATCTGCCTGCCTTGGACTCCCAAAGTCCTGTGATTACAGGCGTGAACCACCGTGCCTGCCAGGAAAATGCAGTTTTAAAAGCCACTTTTACAGTAAAGTTTTCTGTTTTGCTTCCAACCCCTCCTTTTGTACTGCCTTCTAGAATGTTTTGGGATGAGACCTGCGGGCAAACACTGTATGATATTCTTCTTTGCATTACAGTGCCAAGTGCACAGTTGGCATGCAATATATTTGGGTTAAATAAATGAAAGAAGAAACAGTCAATCAAGGGAGTCCAGTGAAAAAGATTTGTCACTAAATACTTCCTTAGGGTCATCAATTCTGGGTCAATTCTAGAGAAGGGAATTGAGATCTCTGCCACTGCACAATAGCTCTATGAATAGTCAGGTTCCCCACACATTGTAAATTAGCAATGGCACTGGGTCTCAGATATGTTTTGCTTAGACCATTTCTTTCACCTTTTTCAATTAGTTGCCAACATTTAAAACAAAGGCATATCACATAAAATTTGGAATTTGAGATTTTCTCAAAAAAACAAATCTGGCAACCCTATGACCAAAGTAGCTCAAAGCAACTCAAAGTTACATCAAAATCCTGTTGCTCCCAGCAGACAAGACTTATGTTTTCCAGTTCACCACTTCACTCCCCAGTGTCTTGTGCTCAGTTTTCACCCATATACATTCACTCTGAGGCCACTGCAGGCATCTGATTTTGTAACTTCTGTCATTCACAAATCAGTTCTAACAATGAGACCAAGTCTCAGTTTTGATAATTACTAACAATGCAATCTTGAGCAAGTAATTTACCCCCATGGAGTCCAATTTCACCACTTATAAATATGTAACAGTTATCCCCTACTACATCATAGTGTGGCTGAGAGAAGTAAATGAGATTGTATATGAAATATTTTGTTAACTCGAAAGTCCATATATATAAAGTATTATTTTTGTTATTAAAACTACAGTAAGTAAAAAAAGATCATCTGTAAATTACAACATATTTTTAAACAAAATTGAAAGCCCTTAATTAGGAGGAAAAGAAAACATGAATGTTAACAGTGAGTTAGATGTACCATTAAAAAGTGGTGAATATTCAAACGCAAGCAGATAATATGTCATCAGACTTGGGATTATTTTTGTCCAATTCACTTATGTTAAAATGATTTAATCAAATGTAATGTTATTTAAGAAAAAATAAGGTCATGTTTCTTTATTAAAATGAAGAAAACAAGGCAGACAGAATATATAAATATTATCATTACTATTCCCAGCTCATCTATAAAATAAATATTTGCTTTCAGCATAAAATAGTAATAATGAGTTTTAAAGACATTTAATTTTAAAATATAAAGAAAAGCAACTATGCTAAAAATAATTTTATAATACAGAATTATAGAATTAAAATTGAAATATCACTCTATTATCTAAAGGTTATCTTAAAAGAAGTCTTAATTTTAAATGAATTTTTATACTCTTTATTGAGATTGTTTTTGTTTCAACCAAATTCTTCTTGGATGACTAAACTAATATATATATATATATATATATATATAAATGTTTATATATATATATATAAATGTTTATATATATATATAAATGTTTATATATATACTTATAGATATAAAATAGATGCATGCACACACATGCACACATATATAGTCATACACTAGCTTTCAAAGTGTCACTTAGTTTTTTCATGTGTTCCTTCAGCCAAACTAGAAAGCAAAATAAAAGGGAAAGCTTCTATTTCTATTTTTTATTGTATATCTATTTCTATTTTATACTATCCCATGACCTAATAAAGCAATGGTTCTCAAACCTGGTTTTATTTTATAAAACAGATTTCAAAGCCATACCAGAACCACAGAATCAGGCTTTTTGAATGGTCCTGCTCAAGAATTTTTTTTTTAACTGCCCAGTTAATTCAAATTATAAATCTCTTTGGGGATCACTTTAGTGTTTTATTTGGTATACAGTCTCAGAGGAATGCTGATAAACTGATTTTTTAGGGCTGTTGAAGAACCACAGTATAACTTTCTCATTAAGAAATAAACATATTTAGGATAGGAAAAGCTTTTAAGATTCCTTTTCACGCTGACTAATATAACATGAAAGCTTGTATTATCTGTCATCCACTATCTAGACCCTTGTCATTAGCAAAAGGATATAAGATATTCATTCCATACCTAAGGCCTTTATAAAAACAGCATGCCTCCAGAAAATATAATAATCTACATTTGATCCATAAAATTTGATGGCAATATCGTTATGAATCCATCCTAAACTGTAATTCTCTTTAATATATGCATGAATTACACATTCCAGTCACAGTACACATGGTTGAAACATGCTTAGTCAAGTGGATATTGGAAAATACAGCTATTAAACTTCTGAGAGCCTTGCTAGAAAAATATGTTTAAATCGACCCAAGATCTTTTCATATATATGTGAAAAAAAATCATAAAAAAAACACAAATTACCTTTAAATGTTATAGAGCACATTAAAAAACTAACTTTCCAGGGGGAAAATATGGCATCTTTGTAAGGGGAAATATTACAAATCACATGGGCATAAGCCCTGAAGTTTCTTATCCTCCAACTCTATTTTTCACATAAACATTAAGTACGCTTTAATATACAACTCTGAACAAGTCATTCTTGTAACCAAAACAATAGCATGAGCCAAAAATGCCTATTTCTCAAGCCTTTTATTTGTTAAAACAAAGCTGAAACTCCTTAGTCTAACATTAAAATTCAGGAAAATCTGACCTCCAGCTACTTTAGTGCCTACCATGGCCACACAGTATTTCAATTGTTTAGTACAACAAATTCAAAACTACAAGACCCCAAGAGACTGAGACGGGTTTCACTCTCTATTTATGCTTTCCTCAACGTGGTATAAATAATGCCCGGATTTCTCCAGTACTTTTCCTACCTGCTACCTGAAGTTGGAGTTCTCCAGCTGTATGAAATTAGCCCCAGAGCAACAGCTATTTTCTCTGCAATCAGGAGATGGTCCAGGGCTGCCCTTGCTTTGTAACCCGGCCTTTGTGAACCTGGCAAAGAAAGAAGGTGTTCTCATCTTTTCGTTACTTTGCTAATGGCAGAGAAAATATTCCCACCGTGGCATCAACTCACAACTCTTACCATGCTCTTTTAGAAATATAATTTTTAAACAGAATTTTTAAAGCAAGTGTAATTTTTAATCCAAGAAGTAATTTCAATATGGAATTTACAAATGATGTTTGTTCTATAGTCTTTTTGTAGATATGCAATTTATCTTTGAAAAGAGGCACAAACATCTTGAAAAAAACCTTGCTTAAAAACCACAGATAATACTCATAGCCTTTTAAATCCCATCTGCAACTCATAAGAAAAAAAGTCATTATACAGAGGGTCTCAGACTCCACTTGAGGATTATTCCTGAGGTTTCCATGGTATCAGCTAACCTTTCCCAAAGTTTTTCATGCTACAGTTGACCCTTGAACAACCTGGGTTTAAACTGCACGACTCCTGGGATTAAACCGCATGAATTTAAACCACATGAATTTAAACTACACGGTTTAAATCTCCGTGAATATGCAGATTTTCTTCCACCTCTGCCACCCGAGAGACAACAAGATCAGCCACTCCTCTTCCTCTTCCTCCTTAGCCTACTCAGCAGGAAGACAATGAGCAGGTGATCCACTTCCACTTAATGAATAGTAAAAGCATTTTCTCTTCTTTACGATTTTCATAATAGTATTTTCTATTCTTTAGCTAACTTTGTTGTAAAAATATGGTATACAATACATGTTAAATACAAATGAGGTATTCATTGACCGTTTATATGATTGTTAAGGCTTCTGGTCAACAGTAGGCTATCAGTAGTTACATGTTGTGAGAGTCAAAAGTTATAAGCAAGTTTTTGACTCTGGGGATCAGCTCACCATAGTCCTGTGTTGTGAAGGGTTAACTGTATTCCTCATAAGCTCCAGTCATTCTGACCTACTATATGCTTTTTAAACAGACTTATAGCTTCCTAACTGCATACTTATGCTCACTTTACATTTTCTACCTGGATACTCTTCACTGCTATGTCCAGACAATGATATGCCCTTTTTTTAAGGTCCTCCTCAGTCTCTCTCACTTCATGATACTTTTCCTTGGTCCTTCCTCCTAAAAGTGAACTCCTCCATCTTTGAATCCTCATTTTGTTCATGTCCCCACCTTGAGCCACATAATCTTCCTTTCACCAAAGAAGTTTAAATGCAGATTGCATACTCATTGTCAAATTATACTCTCAGTGAAAGCAGAAATCTTGCATCATTTATCTTTGTCTAACCCATACCAATATCTCATCAATAATTTTTAGTGAATGAATAAATGTTAGACAATTATTCACCTCCCAAAAGGCTAATCTTATTGAACCCAATTTTATCATGAGTAGATCTCTTTGGTATAAAATAGAATAAAATTATACGATAAACTGTCGTAGTGACCTTAACACATTTTCATAAACTGTCTTGAGAAGTCTCTACTACCTGTAACGTAATAAAAGAAATACAGGATCGTTGCAACTGCTGCTCTGTCTTCCTTCCATGTATTCTTTATTATGTGTTTTTCTTGCTTTAACTACTGTTAGGTTTAGGGTCTATAATTATTAGGTCTGCTGTGATTTCATTGTTGTATCTAAAATATGATATTACAACAATTAGATACCAAAAACATGGAGTTAGCTTTTTATTTTGATGATATATGCTCAAAATGCTATTTCCAAAAACAATGTATAAGCAAGGAACTAAACCACCATATGGAAAATTTCTAATATTCCAAAATCAATATATTGTTGTCATTATCTGTTCTTCCTTCTTCAAACCACTTCAGTACCTATGATTACCTTATTCACCTATTTGCTTACTTGTTTACTGTCCCTTCAACAATATCCATCCAGCCACCCTACTGCCACTAAAATGTAAGCTCTATGAGAGCAGAGACTACTCCATGGGCTGAAAATAGTGTCTGGCATTATAAGAGTGACTGAATAAATCTTGAATAAGTGAATAGTGTCGTTAGCCAACACTTTTCTTGCTTAAAATTATATTTTTGTGGCCAGATTTGGTAGCTCATGACTGTAATCCCAACACTTTGGGAGGCTGAGGTAGGAGGACTGCTTGAGCCCAGGAGTTCAAGACCAACCTGGGTAACACCATGAGACCCTGACTCTACAGAAAATGAAAAATTAGCTTGCTGTAATGGCATGTGCCTATAGTCCCAGCTACTCAGGAAGCTGAGGTGGGAAGACCGTTTCAGCCCATGAGGTCGAGGCTGCAATGAGTTGTGATTGCACCACTGTACTCAGACTGGATGAGAGTGAGACCCACATTCAAAGAAAAAAATTATGTTTTCATGGCACTGACATAACTTTTAGCCTAAAGTCACACAATATAAATGTCTTTCCTTGAAACAAGCAATGCAGACTGCAAGTGGTCTCGGACAATGGTTTTTAGCGGAGGGAAGAGAAAGAAGAGACACAAGGAGCTAGTAGTATACACTGTACAGGTGATCCCAATTTATAGAGCCTAGATTGCGGGATGGATGCAGTGTATGGCAACATGCAGGGTTTTTTTTTCTTTTTTTTTTTTTGAGACTGAGTCTCGCTCTGTCACCCAGATCACCCAGGCTGGAGTGCAGTGGCGCAATCTCAGTACACTGCAACCTGCGCCTCCCAGGTTCAAGCGATTCTTGTGCCTCAGCCTCCCAAGTAGCTTGGATTACAGGCACATGCCACCACGCCAGGCTAATTTTTGTATTTTTAGTAGAGACAGGGTTTCACCATGTTGACCAGGCTGGTCTTGGACCCCTGACCCCAAGTGATTCACCCATCTCGGCCTCCCAAAGTGCCTGGCCAGCAACATGCACTTCCTCAGGTGACTTTTTTTCATGGCAGAGTCAGAATCTGAAACCGGAGCCCATGTTCTCAACAACTGAAGGCCCTCTCCTATACACTAAATAATCCCAGGCTTTTTGTCTGCCACTAGCAGCAAGCAATGCCAGCCTCAGCAATTGCCTTTTTTATAGCCCAAGTCCATATGCAAAGTCTGAAACATGCAGACACAAAGGCCTAGCCCTGGCATCAGAAAAGCTAAAGGCAAAAGTCACCCTGAGGCCCAGACACCCTGGCCAGATTGGCTCTAGCCAGGCCCTCCTGAGGGTTCTGGTCCTACTTGGAGCCCTGGGGCAAGTACCTTACCTGCTTGACATGGCCTGCTGGCCCACTTGTCAAAGCGAAGGGAGGAAAGGAGGGCAGAAGTCCATCCTATAAGGCTCTCCTGGGTGAAGGTGGACGCTCTCCCATTTTCCCCTTCCTCACGCTAATCAATCTTCTACAAAATTCATCTGGGGAGCTTGTTTTAGCGATATCATAAACAGCTGGAGATAAGCTCATCAGCCATGTTTACCAGGATTCCCTGGGATCACACAGACTTTAAGGGTTGGATACCCCTTAAACTTTTCCTTTGAGGCAGAGCTAAAGAGGAACCAATTCTCTGTTTTCTGACTGGCTTCCCTGCAGTAAACATTTGCCTACATGAGAAGCAGTTAAGGGCAGGAGCTAAGAACATTTGTTTGGGAGCCCAGCTGCAGCTCAGGTGATTCTGATGAGACCCATCATTAAGAAACACTGTGAGGGCTTTGGCATTTATAGGCTAAATCAGACTATATACCAAGCTTCCCTCCCCCTAACACAGATTTAAAGCATTACAAATAACAAGCTAACTTTGGGAGGAGGTTACAAGTTAAAATAGCTCAGCCTGAGAGGTAATGGAGGGAAGGTAAGCACAAACGCTTCAGAACTTCTAAACACCAGTTGCCTAACGTGAGTTCTAGAAGAAAAAAAAAAAAGATGCAAATTTTCCAGTTGTTTAAAAAATGTGATTAAGTATTTAACATAGATGGTGGTCAGTATCAAATTATTATAATATTTATATCCCATTGGATGCAGTTAATGACAATATTAAGATTTAGCAGAAATTATATTATTTGCAACAATAAAACATTAATGAAAAGTTTAGATGTGATTTTTTAAATGTGCAAGAAGGTACAGATTTTTTTCAAAATTCTTTTCAGAGGTACATGAGGAAAAGCAGTTGTAAATCACTGGACCATATGCAATGTTCATTTTCTCCCTGCAGGCTGAGCCAAAGAATAAGGGTTTTAAAAAGCATGGAAAAATGCAAGTCCAGTGGTGTGTGCTAGTAAAGGTTTAACCACCACTTCTGGAAGGGGAAAGGAAAGACGGTCAGGAAGCCCTAATTTGTAGCTTTTGCAGTGATGTAATTATTACTGCCAAATCTGATTTCCAACTCCCAATGTGATATCACAAAACAAAAAGGCACTCTGCACAAAACTGAGCAAAGACTCACCGTGAGGTCTAGCCACTTGACGCCAAACAGCTCCCTACACCCCTGAGTCTTAGTTTGATTTTCTTTTTGACTTTATGATACTGGAAGTTCCATTACATTGAAAGAACTCAATAATACATAAATATATTATGCATTTATACAAAGTTTTTGTATAAAGCATTTAAGTTATTTAGAATTAATGTATACCAAGATACCACACAACCTTAATTGAGCCAACAAGAAAATAAATGACACAAATTCTTAGCTAGCCAAAGGAATTGTTAAAAATTCAAAAGTTGAGTAAGTCAAAGGTGCCACCTGAAAGAAGAGCTAACTAGAAACAGGTACAGGGCTCATTACCCACAGGGAGACTAGAGAAGGCAAAAGAAGCAATCACAAGAATTAGAAAAGTCCGAGCAATCCAGGGCCTTTAAAAGAAAAGGCAAAGAGTTCTAGCTCTCCAAATAGTCTAGAAAGACATGCTTGTGTTAGAGCAGAGGGCAAAATAGATATTTGATAATTATACCAACCTCAAAAACTCTTAAAGAAGCAAAGCAGAGAAAGGACAAACACATGTTCTTTACACATTGTTTAATTAAACAATAAAATAGTGAAAAACATTTTTCTGAAGAATGAATACATTAAAGTGTCTCTCCCTTAGTATTTATTGGAAAATTCATTGATGTGGAAAAATTCCTTCACTAATTTTTCTGAATACTGTTAATATGCAGTATGCAAAAGCATATTTTTATAGTTGCCTTTATTATGTCTCTCATCTGAAAATCTTAGTCTTCTTAATTGATTATACTCATAGTGCTAACGTAATAATATCAGTTTAAAAAAAAAAAACCTGACCTTCCTTCTTTAACATTTCTTATGCCATAGTTATATTTCTGGTTATGCTATTTTCTATGTGCAAAAGCCTGTTTACCTTTACTTCACCCTAGAAGGACATTTCCAGCTTCACCTCAGATGCATCAATCTGTTTAGCCTTTTGTGACATCTCCAGCCAGAGTTAGGGTCCTTTGTCCTACAGCTCCCTATGTGTGCCTCTATTACATTCATAATGAAATACTATATTATAAAATTGGTGTTCACTAAATTCTGTTTCTTAACAACACAAAAACATTTCTTGTTCATTTTATTGTCTCCATGGCCTACCAAATAACCTGATATAAACTAGATACTCCATAATTACCTAGTGAATGAAGGCCATGCAGAAAAGTCTTAAAATCTTTCCATTGTGCTTACAATAAGACAATAAGCTCATATTGTACATTTTAATAAGCAAAAACACAGTAAATATTTTTATTTAAATTATATATACATGCAATAAAAAGCAGTCTGTTTGAAGGTATGAAATTCAATCATCAGCCTATTACTATGATATTATTTGAAAATGCTACTACTGATGCATTTCATTGATATTTATTTTAAATAAATATAAGCACTTCGAATATTTAGAAATGTAAAGATAGATTACCCATTTAGATTATCTCTGACAAACTACTCATAATGAATCACCAAGTTATTGCAACAAAGACATATGTTTTTAAATGACTTGAAAAAAATAAAGTTTTAGCAGAGGAGATCAAGACTTGGCTTTATGAAATCCCCAAATATATACACACACATGTATATATTTCTATAAATGAAAACTGGATCAAAATAAATACACTGTTCTGTATTCTTAACATAGAATTCTATTGTGAATATTTCTTCAATCATAAATTCATGAAATGTCCTGAAATCTAGCATAATGTTCAATATACAGATATGCTATAAATTATTTAACTGTTCTCTTATACTTGGACAATCTTCACAAATAAAAATATTCTTCAATGAATATTATAAATTTTGTACATCATTCTGCCTAGGCTAAAAATCCTTTTTTTTTTTTTTTGCTGTTTTATTATTTTTCTAACCACTTGGGTATTATTTATTTTTGATACATTTGTTATATTTGTATATATTTATGGGGTACATGTGAAATATTATTAAATGCATCAAATGTATAAGTATTCATTGAGGGTATTTAGGGAATCCATTGACCAAGTATTCATCATTTATATGTGATGAGAACATTTAAAGCCCTCTCCTTTAGTTATTTTGAAATATATGATACATTGTTTTCACCTATAGTCACCCTACTCTTCTATAAAACAGTGGAACTTATACCTTCTATCTAACTGTATGCTTATACCCATAATCAATCTCTTTTTACAAGTATCCCACCTACAATACATCCTTTTCTGTCTGGTATCTATCATTCTACTCTCTATCTCCATGAAATCAACATTTTTCACTCTCATATATGAATGAGAACATGTGATATTTGCCTTTCTGTGCCTTGCTTATTTCACCTAACATAATGACTTCCAGTTCCATCCATGTTGCTGCAAATAACATGATTTCATTTTTTTAATGGCCAAGTAGTATTCCATTGTGTATATAAAACGCATTTTGTTTATCCATTCATTCATTGTTGGAAATTTATGTTGACTTCGTATCTTTGCTGTTGTGCATAGTGTTGCAATAAACATGGGAATTCAGGTATATCTTTGACATGTTGATGTATTTTCCTTTGGATAAATACCTAGTAGTAGGATTTCTGGATCATATGATAGTTTTTAGTTTAGTTTTTTTTTTTTTAACTCTCCATACTGTTTGCCATAACAGCTTAACAGCTATACTAATTTATATTCTCATCAACAGTGTCTAAGAGTTCCCTTTTCTCTGTATCCTTGACAACATTTGTTATTTTTCTGATTTTTTAATACTAGCCATTCTAACTAGTATAAGATGGTATCTCATTGTGGTTTTGATTTACATTCCCCTGATGATTAGTGATGTTGAGCATTTTTTCATATACTTTTTGGCCATTTGCATTATTTCTTCTGACAAATGTCTGTTCATGTCCACTGGCCAGTTTTTAATGGTATTATTTGTATATTTTTACTATTATTTGAGTTCCTCATATATTTTGGATATTTTCTCTCACTCAGTAGGTTGTCTTTCCACTCTGTTGATTGTTTCTTTTACTGTGCAGAATCTGTTTAGTTTAATATAGTCTCATCTGTCAGCTTTTATTTTTGTTGCCTGTGCTTTTTGAGATATTAGCTATAGAATCTGTGAGTAGACCAATGTCCTTCAGAATTTTCCTCATGTTTTCTTCTAGTAGTTTAATAGTTTCAGGTATTATGTTTAAGTCCTTGATACATCTTGAGTTGATTTTTGTATGTGGTAAAAGGGATCCAGTTTCATTATTGTGCATACGTTTATCCAGTTTTCCCGGCAGCATTTATTGAAGAGGGTGTTGAGTATTTTCTTCAGCCTTCAACATGGAAAGAAAAACACTTGCATTTCTATATTTTTCTGGCTGTTTTTGAGTCATGATATGAATATTATGGACAGTAAAAGGAATGATTTGAATTTTCAATCATTAAATCACAAAAACTTAGGGCAATAGAATTCTGAGGGTATTATTTAGGTCCTTCTATGACTATCTCTCATATCACACATAAAAATCTCATCAATAGGTAGACTTCCTAAAGAGACTGCAAAAAAATAGTATCATTTAGTAAACAATAACAATGTAAATATCGGCTGGCCATGGTGTCTCATGCCCATAATCTTCGGCACTCTTGGAGGCCGAGACGAGCAGATCACCTGAAGTCAGGAGTTAGAGAACATCCTGGCCAATATGGTGAAACCCCATCTCTACTAAAAATACAAAAATTCCTTTGGATATATACCCAGTAATGGGATTGCTGGGTCAAATGGAATTTCAATTTCTAGGGGACAGTGGGAGGTGGGGAGGTGGGGAGAGATAGCATGGGAAGAAAAGCTAGATATAGGTGAAGGGGAGGAAAGCAGCAAATCACACTGCCACGTGTGTACCTATGCAACAATCTTGCATGATCTTCACATGTACCCCAAAACCTAAAATACAATAAAAAAAATTAAAAAAAAAATATAAAAAGACCAAAGTATATTTATAGGAATAAAGATATGTTAAGAGAAAATTTTTGCTAAGATGCAACCCTTGAAATCTTGAGACAATAATCCAGAGTAAAAGTACATCAACACAATGTGGTCTAAGCAAAGGTTGTGAAGGGAAGTTAGGTTGATGAACATACTAGCATTAAAAGGTACTGGCAAAAGTGTTTATGTGATATATGGAAATAGTAGATATTTCTATTTTGGCAACAGAATGCCTAACTTTTTTTTTCTTAAACAGAGAGCTACACCTTCTGAAAATCACTTGTGTTACATTTAGGAGCACATAAATAAGTGTAGAAAGGAGGCCAACCATATCTAAGACAATGCACAAATGATAAGCTAGAACATCTGAAGGGCATTACTTTGTGTCAAGAGTATGCAAAATCCACTTTTCTAGGTATTTCAAAGTCTACAATACATTGTTTTTTATTATAATCAACCTATAGTGCTATGGAGCACTAGAATGTATTTGTCCTATCTAGCTGTACTTTTGTATCTGTTAACTAACCTCGTTACCCTGTCCTCTACCCTATCCTTTAGACTACATTTTTGTCAGTGCTCAACATATAGCTCGTGCCTGCTGTGGGCTTGTAAGGCTCACCTGTGTTGCAAGGAATAGCTTAGATCGAGGGTTCAGGGCCCCTTTATTGCAAGCATTACTGGCTGCATAATAGTGGCAAGTTTCCCTCCTTAAACACACACCACATCCTCATATAAGGGAGATAGTAGGAGATAAAGCATAAGTGGGCAGGGCGTGTCAGCCTTGGAATAGGCCGGAAGGCAGCAAAGTGTACTTCCAGACTCATCCATTGAAAAGGAAAGGAGAAGCCTGAATCAGGCTATTCACTGGCAAGAAGGTGTTGATTTTGGAGGTGGGGTATGATGGGGGTGTGTAGCAAAAGGAGCAGAATCACAACTATTAAAATTTGTTCCAGGCACAAAAGGAAGCTTTGAGTGAGGTTAGAAGCAATTTTAATGTGCAAAGCCTGTGATTTAATAATTATTTTGCTCTTCTGGGAAACTTTTCTCACCTTGCTTAAAGAGCCCAGTTGGCTGATTTTACTAAACTATCAGTTGTAAACAGCAGCAAGTATGGGCAAGATGAGGCAAGGCAGGCAGAAGTGTGGTAGAAGACAGAGTCCCAGATACATCGTGGGTGGGGCAGCTTATATAGACATACTTTGTAAGATGTTAGAGACTTGACAAATGAAAGAGAAACCCTTGGTGACACAATGCAGTTTAGCTATCCTAGAAGGACCCATTAGCATCTATTAAGGCACCACTTCAATTATGCAAAGTATAGTCTAACTTATTCATGATAAAGTAACACAAAGGTGACCAGAGGTATGAATTATTATAAATCCTCAATTATCTCCCCTAGGAACATACATGAAATAAAGCCTCTAATTAAAACATAAGACTAAGCTTAATATGAAAAAGAAATTATATATCCAAAGGAAAAGAAATTATTTTATCAAAAGACACCGGCACTCAGATGTTTACTGTAGCACTATTCGCCATAGCAAAGACAGAATTAAACTAGGTACCCGTGAATCCTAGATTCATGGTGTTTGTTAATTTGCTTGGAATAAAGGCCTTCTGCCAGCTTGGAGGACAGCCTGAGGGAGGTGGAAGCCCACTACGCCCTGCAGATGGAGCAGTTCAATGGGATCCTGCTGCATCTGGAGTCAGAGCTGGCACAGACCTGGGCAGAGGGACAGCGCCAGGCCTGGGAGTATGAGGCCCTGCTGAACATTAAGGTCATGCTGGAGGCTGAGATCACCACCAATTGCCACCTGCTGGAAGATGGTGAGGACTTTAATTTTGGTGATGCCCTGGACAGCAGCAACTCCATGCAAACCATCCAAAAGATCACCACCCACCAGGTAGTGGATGGCAAAGTGTCTGAGACCAATGACATCAAAATTCTGAGACATTAAGCCAGCAGAAGCAGGGTACACTTTGGGAAGCAGGAGGCCAATAAAAGCTTCAGAGCTTAATAATAATAATAATAAAGGCCTTCTGCTGCATCCATATTGCTGCAAAGAACATCTTTTTCTGTGGCTTCTTAGTATTGCACGGTATATAAGTATTTCAGATACTACATGTACTCACTTATAAGTGGGTGCTAAACATTTGGTGAACATGGAAACAATAAATCCTGGGAATTCTAAAAAAATGTGAAGACAAGCATTGAAAAGTTAATTATCAGGTATAAGATACACTACTTGGACAATGGACTTATTAAGTACCCAAACCTCGACATCATGCAGTATACCTATGTTACAAATCTGCCATGCATCCCCGAATCTAAAATAGAAATAATAATATGCTTTATGGTAAAAAAAAAATTATAGCAACTTGGATTTTTTGGTCTCTCTTATTCCCTAATTCACTTTTCATTAATTTGTTTTTTTAATTATTTGATTTATCAAATATTAATTAAGCATCTGCTATGTACTAAAAATATATTAGGCATTAGGAATACAGAAATAAATATTGATCAATCAAGTTTGGCCTTTGGAACTTTGCCCCAATAGAACAATCATATAAGTACATTAATACTCATAAGTTAGTGTGATAGGCATTATGATAAAGATATATGTAGAGTACTGGGGGTACAGAAAAAGGAGAATCAGGGAAAGCTTCCTGGAAGAGTTTATGTTTAAGTTAACTCCTAAAAGTTAAGAGCTAAGCAGATAAGAAAATGAAAAAAGATTAAAAATGTGGACTAATTTCAGGTAAAAGAAGCAGCATGAATAAAAGCACAGAATGAAACAGTGTGACACATTCAGTAAAATGCAAGCAGTTCCGTATGTAGGGCATATAGAAGGCAAATAGTGGAGAAACAGAAAATGAGGCTGGCAATGTTGTTGTTAAACACCTGTATGCTAAATTTGTCTTTTACTTTTATTCTGAAATTAAGAGATAACCATTGAAGGGAAGTGATATAATCAGATTTGCATTTCAGAAATTTTAAGTGGGATCTCTGTGGGAGAATGGATGGCCCAGGGCCAAACTAAGACATGATCTCATACAATGATGTTGTTTATTTTATTGAAAAGGTAATGTCTTCAATCTTTCTTTTTTGTACTTCTTACATTTAAGATTTGGAATTATAGGACTTGGGTGAGGAAGAGGGAGAGTTAGGGTAGATGTTGATGTTATTAATGAAGAGGGAAATCATAGAATTGGAAAGGGGAATTCAGTCTGAGATGTGTGGAATTCACATTGTCTTTAGGTTATCCAAATAGACCCATCCTGCACACACTTGGATATGAGGGTTTTGAGCTTGAGAGAGAGGCCTGGGTTGGAGAGGGTAATATTTAGGGAGGTAATGCAGATGCTCCCTGAATTATGATGAGATTATTTCTAAATCAACACATCATATGTTGAAAATATTATAAGTCAAAAATACATTTAATACATCTATCCTACCAAATATCATAGCTTAGTCTCGCCTATCTGAAATGTATTCAGAACACTTAGATTAGCCTACAGTTGGGTAAAATAATCTGACAGAAAGCCTATTTTCTAATGAAGTGTCGAGTATCTCATATAATTTATTGAAAACTGTACTGGAAGTGAAAAACAGAATCGTTTTTCACTTCCAGTACAATATTGATACTTTGATACTGATACACATTCAGTAGAAACCGAAGTATGGTTTCTACAGAATGTGACCAAAGTATGTTTCTACTGAAGGTGTATCACTTTGGTGCCATTGTAATGTCGAAAAATCATAAGTTGAACCATTTAAGTCGAGGACTGTCTGTAGTTGAAGTTTTATGTAAGTGCATGGGATTACAAGGGAGAATGTATAATATGAAAATAGCATGGAGTTGAGTTTGGAGTTCTGGGAAATAATAACAATTAGTTGGTAGGCAAAAGCAGTGTTTTCAATAGTGGCTTAAAAGCAAGGTTTTCAAAAGTGGCTTAAAAGACACAGCCATATCCAGGTGTTGTGGCATGTGCTTGTAATCCCAGCTGCATAGGAGACTGAGGGGGGAGGACTGCTTGAGTCCACGCATTCAAGACCAGCTGGAGTAACATACCGAGACACCTGCATTAAAAAAAGACACAGCCAGTATTTTATTGAGGATTTTCACACCAATGTTTATCAGGGATATTGGCCTGAAATTTTCTATTTTTTGTTGTGTCTCTGCCAGGTTTTGGTATCAGTATGATGCTGGCCTCATAAAACGAGTTAGGGAGGATTCCCTCTTTTTATATTGTTTGGAATAGTTTCAGAAGGAATGGTACCAGCTCCTCTTTGTACTTCCAGTAGAATTCGGCTGTGAAGTGGTCTGGTCCTGGACTTGTTTTGGTTGGTAGGCTATTAATCGCTGCCTCAATTTCAGACCTTGTTTTTAGTCTATTCAGGGATTCGACTTCTTCTTGGTATAGTCATGGGAGGATGCAAATGTCCAGGAACTTATCCATTTCTTCTGGATTTTCTGGTTTATTTGTGTAGAGGTGTTTATTGTATTCTCTGATGGTAGTTTGTATTTCTGTGGGATCAGTGGTGATAACTGCCTTTATAAATTTTTATTGCATCTATTTGATTCTTCTTTTTTTTTATTCCTTATTAGTATGGCTAGTGGTCTATCTATTTTGTTGATCTTTTTCAAAAACCAGCTCCTGGATTCACTGATTTTTTTGAAGGGTTTTTTTTTTTGTGTGTGTGTGTGTCTCTATCTCCTTCAGTTTTGCTCTGATCTTAGTTTTTTTTTCTTTTGCTGGCTTTTTAATTTGTTTGTTCTTGCATCTCTAATTCTTTTAATTGTGACATTAGGGTGTTGATTTTAGATCTTTCCTGCTTTCTCTTTTGGGCATTTAGTGCTATAAATTTCCCTCTACACACTGCTTTAAATGTGTCCCAGAGATTCTGGTACGTTGTGACTTCATTCTCATTGGATTCAAAGAACATCTTTATTTCTGCATTCATTTTGTTATGCATCCAGTAGCCATTCAGATGCAGGTTGTTCAGTTTCCATGTAATTGTGCAGTTTTGAGTGAGTTTCTTAATCCTGAGTTCTAATTTGATTGCACTGTGGTCTAAGAGACTGTTTGTTATGATTTCTGTTGTTTTGCATTTGCCGAGGAGTGTTTTACTTCCAGTTACGTGGTAAATTTTAGAATAGGTGCACTGTGGTGCTGAGGAGAATGTATATTCTGTTGATTTGAGGTGGAGAGTTCTGTAGGAATCCTCAGTAAAATACTGGCAAACCAAATCCAAAGGCACCTCAAAAAGCTTATTCATCATGATCATCCCTGGGATGCAAGGCTGGTTCAACATACACAAATCAATAAACGTAATCCATCACATAAACAGAACCAAAGGAAAAAACCACATGATTATCTCAATAAATGTAAAGAAGGCCTTAGACAAAATTCAACAGCTCTTCATCCTAAAAACTCTCAATAAACTAGGTATTGAATGTATCTCAAAATAAGAAGAGCTATTTATGACAAATCCACAGACAATATCATATGGAATGGGTAAAAGCTGGAAGCATTCCCTTTGAAAACTGGCACAAGACAAGGATGCCCTCTTTCACCTCTCCTATTCAACATAGTATTGGAAGTTCTGGCAAGGGCAATCAGGCAAGAGAAAAAAATAAAGGGTACTCAAATAGGTAAAAATGAAGTCAAATTGTCTCTATTTGCAGACGAATGATTGTATATTTAGAAGACCCCATCATCTTAGCCCAAAATCTCTGTAAGCTGATAAGCAACTTCAGCAAAGTCTCAGGATACGAAATCAATGTGCAAAAATCACAAGCATTCCTATACACTAATAACAGACAAATAGAGAGCCAAATCATGAGTGAACTCAAATTCACAATTGCTAAAAAGGGAATTAAATACCTAGGGATACAAGTAACAAGGGATGTGAAGGACCTCTTCAAGGAAAACTACAAACCACTTCTCAAGGAAATAAGAGAGGATGCAAACAAATGGAAAAACATTCCGTGCTCATGGTTAGAAAGAATCAATATTGTGAAAATGGCCATACTACCCAAAGTAATCTGTAGATTCAATGCTGTCCCCATCAAGCTACCATTGACGTTCTTCACAGAATTGGAAAAAAAAATCTTAAATTTAATATGGAAACAAAAAAGAGCTTGAATAGCCAAAACAATTCTAAGCAGAAAAAAAAAAATGCTGGAGGCATCACTCTACCTGTCTTCAAACTATACTACAAGGCTACAGTAATCAAAACAGCATGGTCCTGGTACCAAAAAGATATATAGACCAATGGAACCAAACAGAGGCCTCAGAAATAATGCCACACACCTACAACTATCTGATCTTTGACAAACTTGACAAAAACAAGAAATGGTGAAAGGATTCCCTATTTAATAAATGGTGTTGTAAAAACTGGCTAGCCATATGCAGAAAGCTGAAACTAGATCCGTTCCTTACACCATATACAAAAATTAACTCAAGATAGATTAAAGATTTAAATATAAGACCTAAAACCATAAAAACCCTAGAAGAAAACCCAGGCAATACCATTCAGGACATAGGCATGGGCAAAGACTTCATGACTAAAACACCAAAAGCCATGAAAACAAAAGCCAAAATAGACAAATGGGATCTAATTAAATTAAAGAGCTTCTGCATAGCAAAAGAAACTATCATCAGATTGAACAGGCAGCCTACAGAATGGGAGAAAATCTTTGCAAGCTACCCATCTGACAAAGGGCTAATATCCAGAATATACAAAGAACTTAAACAAATTTACAGGAATAAAAACAATCCCATCAAAAAGTGGGTGAAGGATATGAACAGACACTTCTCAAAAGGAGATATTTATGCAGCCAGCAAATATATGAAAAAAAATCTCATAATCACTGGTCATTAGAGAAATACAAATCTAAACCACAGTGAGATACCATCTCATGCCAATTAGAATGGTGATCATTAAAAAGAAAGGAAACAACAGATGCTGGAGAGGATGTGGAGAAATAGCAATGCTTTTACACTGTTGGTGGGAGTGTAAATTAGTTCAACCACTATGGAAGACAGTGTGTGATTCCTCAAGGATCTAGAAATAGAAATACCATTTGATCCAGCAATGCCATTTCTGGGTACATACCCAAAGATTTATAAATATTTCTATTATAAAGACACATGCACACATATGTTTATTGTGCCACTGTTCACAATAGCTAAGACTTGAAACCAACCCAAATGCCCATCAATGATAGACTAGATAAAGATAATGTGGCACATATACACCATGGAATACTATGTAGCCATAAAAAAGGCAAGTTAATGTCCTTTCCAGGGACATGGATAAAGCTGGAAACCATCATTCTCAGCAAACTAACACAAGAACAGAAAAACAAACACCACATGTTCTCACTCATAAATGGGAGTTAAACAATGAGAATGCATGGACACAGGGAGGGGAACATCACATACAATGGCCTGTTGGGGTGTGGGGGACTAGGGGAGAAATAACATTAGGAGAAATGCCAAATGTAGATGACAGGATGACGGATGCAGCCAACCACCATGGCACATATATACCTATGTAACAAACCTGCATATTCTGCACATGTACCCCAGAACTTAAAGTCCAATAAAAAACAAAAAACAAAAAAACAAAAAAAGATACAGCCATAAGGATAGAATATAAGTCAGAGTCACTAGGGAAGAGAGTTTGGAGGCATAGGAAACATTTAACATTGGGTAAATGTAACAGCCATCAAACAAGATAAGGGTAAACAATGCTTGCTGAATTTGGAAATGTGGAGGTCATAACCTTATAAAATGTTTCAAAATAAAGAGGTAATGATATCAATTACAAATCAGTTGTTAGAGGAGTAACTGGAAGGCAGGAAAGTGAACAGGGGGAGTGTAGACTGTTCTTCAAGAAATTTGTCAGTGAGAGTGGCAGTAAATAAGATTGTAGCCAGTACTTGAGGTTGAGGGAAGATTGATTTTCTATGGAAAAGACTTGAGCATGTTCATATTTTGAGAGGAAAGAGGAAGTAACCACAGAGAAATATTGGAGGTATAAGAGATGGGACATGGGTGATAAAACAAATTTAAGGTTCAGGGACAGGAGGATAGACTGGACAATATCAAGTGTGCTTATGTGGGAAGACTTAGTCTTGGATGGAAGAGGGTCATTTGTCCCACCAAAAGATTAAGTAAGAATGCATGGAAATTTAAGTAAGTTTGTAGGTGGTGGAGGAACAAGCTGAGGAACTTCTCTCATCTGATGGCCTTGATGTTTTTCATATATCAGAAAGGAATGTTGACTCTGAATGTGAGGCAACAAAAGGTACATTATATTGTTTGAAGAAAGAGGTTATTCTTTGAAGTAACCACTGGGGGAATAGGAGGGGGTAATATTCAGGGACATCAGGCTTAATGAAACTAGAATTGATGAATTTGTAATGTAATCTTCACCAGCAGTGCCCATCACCCTGGAGAAGCTGAATGATTAGATTGATCCAGGAATGAGGTTTGGTGATCATGTGTGAAAGAAGGACAAAGAAACAAAATAAATAAAAATGATTTTAAGGGAGGAAGCAGCATCATGAGCCATAAGAACAAAGTAGACCTGAAAAGGGGCTGATAAATTCAGAAAGTATAAAAAGAAAAAAGAGACTAAACAATTTGTAGAGAAGTAATAGTAGATTTATTGTCAATAAAGGCAGAGGTAGTTGTATTAATATGACAAAACAAAACAAAAACATAAAACTAAGACAGTGGAATTTACAATTTTGAAGGTAGAACATTTTTGTTGTTGAAGTGGAGGTGAGACATTATTGAAACTGAGCCTATCCAGCAACTGTGAGGCCAAGGAGTTAAAGTCATTCTGGTTAATGACAGAAGTGATGTAGAAAAACAGTGAACCTCAAAGTCCTTATTAACATAGAGGAGCAGAAGGTAACAGTAACAAGGAGGAACAGAGCAGGGGTTCACAAATGCAAATGCTACAGAGGCCTACAGGTAAGGGAAAGAAGCCAAATTTAAGACAGGATACCCCACCTAAAGGAGGCAACCACTACTCAGCTTCAGATGACAGTTACCATCTGGAAAGATGAGCCTAAAATTGCTAGAAATTTATATTTTTTAAGATGAATGGCAAATACCTTTTAAAATGTGAAATATCTTATTTTGAAATATTGGTAATTAATTTCTAAAGATACCGTGAGGGCCAAACAAAGCATCTCTTAAGTGTGAATGCAGCTCATCAGCTGCCAGTTTGCAACTATAGGATAAAAGTAGTATGCCCAAATGGCCTGAGACACAAAGAAGGAAAGACTTAAACAATGGTATCTTCACCCTTTCTTCTCTAGACTATGGCAGACATCACCAAATTGATCAGGTATGCTGGCCTTCAAGAGGCAAGTATAAGTCAGTTGTATTTGGCACACAAGGTGAAACCTTATTTGCCATGATGTTTCTATAATTTTCAAGAAATTTTCTGAATCTTTGAACTTTCTTTGGTCTTCGTAAAAAGAACAGGCATGCTGTAATGTTTCAATTTAATTTTGCCCTTGCAGGATTTTCAGGTGGACTTTCTTGTTGAATGGGTGCTTTGTATGTTTTCAGAAACCTCTTCACACCAGTAACTGTGTCTTAAAAATTTCCAGTAATGTGCTCAGAGGTCCTGAGTGGGAACTAGTGTAATGTTGAAGGTGAACAAACAAAACCTTTCATCTGTTCCCAGGTATGTCTGGCTTCTGGCAGCTTTGCCATTAATAGTTGAGAGCCTGTTTGCTGCCTGGAACACTGAAGGGTTGTTAAACAGCTCTCTGCCTTTTAAAAAGAGTGGGAGATGATTGGGAGGCTTCTAGACTGAGGCATGAATTGAAAATATCATGCATAAGTTTAGCTATACGGTTTATTAACTCATTTGCTGAAGTGTGTGCCTGATTTCTATTAAATCTCTTTATGCTTAGGCATTTTTGCTATTGAGTGATTTTTCTTTTGGGTATTTAAATACCTAAAGAACTCTTTCACATTCAAATACCTCTTTTAACACATTTATCATTTCCTTTAGAAGCAAAACACTCTCTTTGCAGGGACTGTTTTCAGCATCCCCCCGCCCCCCCACCCTGCCCCACCTCCCCCACTACCTCTCAAAACTCTGCCAGCTGTTTCCATGGCCAATGTTGTAACCCCCCAGGCCCGATTCACGTGGCAGGAGGGAAAGAAGAACAGCTGAAGCTGGAGTAGCGAACTGCCTGAGCTGCCAAAGTCCACTTGATTCTGACGCAATGCAACTGCATTCTTCGTTTTTAATATGTTCCTGTTCTACTTTTGGTTTTCCAGTCTCTGCCACTCTCCCCGCAGTCTCCAGCCTCTACCCACCTCTTCCCGCTTTAGGTTTCTGAAAAACAGACTATTCGGTTGACCCTGTAGGGCTTCCAATTTGCCTATTTTATCACGATGCACTGTTTCTCCCCATAATGCTCACACTTGCTCCTAAAATGCCTCTAGCTCTTCTCGTGAGCTGCTCTCCACCTATTCCTGTCTCTGGCTCTGAGTCCTGTTGTCTGTCTCTGGCTGCCTGCCTGACACAAACTGCCTTACTGCCCGTGGTGTGTCATGGGATCTGCTGATTTTCTGTGGCACCTGAAACAATAGAAGCTGAAAAATCCATGACTTCTGTTTAACTGTGCTTCTCCCCAGTTTTCCTTATTAGACATTACATGGTCAAAACTCTGAAACTAAACTCTTTAACTCAAGTACAGGTTTCTGGGTACATAGCACTGAGCAACTTGTACTTTAGTTAAATGCCAGAGTCAGGGTTAATATCAGTAAAAGTTGCAATACATTAACACTTGCCTAGACATAGTGGGCCATCTTGTTTATGATGATTTCCAGATGAGAAGCCATTTTCTAGGTTGGAAATAGGGTGTATGTATGTATGTATGTATGTGTGTTGCCATAGATAATATCTTGCATTCTAGCCTTCTGAATCATGACTTTATGATGAAAAAATAGATCTTTAGGCTGGGCACGGTGGCTCACGCCTGTAATACCAGCACTTTGGGAGGCTGAGGTGGGGGGATCACTTGAGGTCAGGAGTTTAAGACCAGCCTGGCCAACATGGTAAAACACCATTTCTACTAGAAATACAAAAATTTGCAGAGCATGGTGGCTCACGCCTGTAATACCAGCTACGTGGGAGGCTGAGGTAGGAGAATCGCTTGAACCTGGGAGGTGGAGGTTGCAGTGAGCCAAGATTGTGCCACTGCACTCCAGGCTGGGTGAAAGAGGAAGTCACCATCTTAAAAAAAAATTCTTTAAGGAATAATGATTATGTAACAAATTGAATAAATACGCTTCTTAATTTTAATCTGACATATTTTTGTTTCCTGAAGTGATAACATATTATTGTCTATTAGCCTAAGAATTAAAATATTTCTGCCCTCATTAGATCATCTTGATTAATTTGCTTTTTATCTTCCTTGAGGTTGAATTCATTTGCCTTTGATCTGATCTTTAGGATATGTCAACACTATGCCAAGTATTATAGATACCTTGAAATGTGAAAATAATTTACCATTAAAATTTTTATTATACATCTGGGAAACTAGCATAGTAATAATAATAAAATAATAGTTGCCAATATGATTGAGCTTTTGCTATGTGCTTGACATTGCACTAAGAGCTTTATTTGTATTATCTAATTCTGTCAACTGCCATTTAATGGGTTCTAATGTTATCCACATTTTACAGGTGGGAAAACTAAAATGCACAGAGATTTGGTAATGCGTTCAAGGTCACAAAGTTAAATTAGTATCACAAAGTCTGAGCCTCTGAACATCAATGATTATCATTTTTCATAGCAATAACTTATGTTTAAAATCTGTTCTTTGCTTCTACACTTCTCTTCAAATTTAAATACCTCTTTTACAATCTCATGTCGTCATATTTAGATATATTATCTCTTCTTACTAAAATACTACATTGACATATAATATTATTCATTAGAGGAGGTTGCATTAGAGGTTAAAAAATTAACATATGGAACTAAAATGCCTGGGATTATATTTTAATTCTACACTTACTTTATGTGACTTTCAAAAAATTGCTTTATCTCTCTGTATTAGTCAATTTTGGATTGCTTTAAAGGAATTGCAGAGACTGAGTAATATATAAAGAAAAGCAGTTTATTTGAATCGTGGTACTGCAGGCTGTACAAGCAGCATGGTGCCAGCATCTGCTTCTGGTAAAGCCTCCGGAAGCTTACAATCATGGTAAAAGGTGAAGTGGAAGCACACATGTAACATGGCAAGAGAGGGAGCAAGAGAGTGAGCAGGGAGGTCCCAGACAGTTTTAAACAGTCGGATTACATGTGAACTCATAACCATGGGGAGGGTACCAAGACATTCATGAGGGATCTGCCCCATGATCCACACACCTCCTACTCCGTCCAGTCTGCAACCTTGGGGATCACATTTCAACATGAAGTTTGGAGGGGACACATATCCAAATCACATCACTCTGTGAACCTCAGTGTTCTTAATTATATAATTAGTGTTAGCATTTAGTTCATTTGGAGTTTGTGAAGATAAGTGAGATAACACATATAAATTACTTGCAATAGTGCTTTCATATAGTATGTGCTGAAAAATAGCTTAACATATAATTTATAGATACCTTAAAAGTTCTATATTATAGCTTGTTTATTTTTCTTTTGTTTCCATTCATTTATCTATTTATATATACATGTATTCATTCATCCATGTGTTCACTAATTCATTTTGCAAACCCATGTTGAGCACTCTGAGCAAGGTTTTCCATCTATGGTGTTAAACTCTGTGAAATCTTCTGGAGTCCACTTCTTTTAGTGGAATTCTTGCTTAGAGCAAGAGTTTGTCCAAGAAAGATTTTGATTAATTTCTGGAGGATTTAGGTATTGCGCAGGTCAAACAGCAACACAGGACATTCAAGTTACAAAGGTATATGTAGAAGACAATTTTTCACTTGCCACCTTTCTAGATACTGGCAAAGTTGTAGACACTTCAGAGATCTAATTTTATGAATAACACTAAAAATGCTATACAGGAGGTGAGCAATCAACTCAAGTGCTATCATTCTTAAATTGTAGCTTCATTATGATCTAGAAAATATTGGAAGAATACGACCTTCTAATCGGATGGTAGAGGTTCTTGTGAATCGTTGGTATATATACACAAGTGAGGGGCCTTGACCATGGAATTAGGCCTATGAAGTAGGCCTACTTTTCAAACATGTGGGCTCTGGCACCAGACTAATGTTGTGGTCATACATGGATTTAGATAAACTCTTCTGCATTCACATATGATAATATGTTACCAAGATCCCAGGAACCGTGGCCCAGAGGTGGCAAAATATTGGAGTCTGCTGGGAGATATTATTTGTACTAGTAGCAGATTTCTGATGTAAAGCAGAGAGCATGGGTTTTTAAGGATGAAATTGGGAGCCTCTGGCCAAGTGACACTAAGAATGAAAAGGAAATAAAAGCAACTTGCAACAAATAGGTTTAGCTTCTTTAAAGTACTACCAAGCAGAACTCTCTTGTGGTGTTCGCATGAGACTGGTTTTCACTGAATTTCTGTCAGTGTCTAACACCCCTAATCGGATGGGTTCAGGTGTGACGGATTAGAGGTTGTTTCAAAAAGTTGCCAGATACCACTATGACTATTATTATTTCAATTTGAATAAACTACACTAAGGTATTCTATAGTCTATTTGGCCTACTGTAACAGAATGCCATAGACATGGTGGCTTATAAACAACAAAAATTTATTTCTCAAAGTTCTGGAGTCTGAGGAGTTCAAGATCAAGGCATTGCAGATTTGGTTTTTGGTGATGGCCCACCTCCTGGTTCATAAATGGCACCTTCTACCTGCATCCTCAAACGCAGAGGGACAAAAAACTTCTTTGTTCTCTCTTTTATATGGGCGCTAATCCTATCAGTCACTTCCTAAAGGCCCCATCTCTTAATACCATCATACTGGGGGTTAAGATTTCAACATATAAACTTGGAGAGGGGCACAAACATTTTCTATAGCAGACATATAATACGATCACCTACTGCCAAAAACTACTTTGTACTAGTAGAAGGTGACACTGGTTAAGAGTAAACCCAAATTCATTGTTGCACATAGTGCTACCTCTGCCTGTTGCTCTCTTCCTTACTCTTCTTTTGGCCAACTCCTACTGATCTTTCTCTTCTCTCTCTTTTTTTTTTTTGAGACAGGGTCTTACTCTGTCATCCAAGCTGGAGTGCAGTGGCACTGTCATGGCCCACTGCAGCTTTGAACTCCCTGAGTTTCGGTGATTCTCCCTCTACAGCCTCCCAAGTAGCTGGGACTACAGATATGCACCACCATACCTGGCTAATTTTTGTATTTTTTGTAGAAACAGGATTTCACCATGTTTTCCAGGCTGGTCTTAAACTTCTGAGCCCAAGTGACCCAGCTGCTTTAATCTTTCAAATCTTGGCTCAAAGCATTTCTTTTTTAGAGAAGTCATTCCTGATTCCTCAATCAAACTCATTATTGTTTTTATAATCCTGTTCCTTTTCTTCATAGAACCCATTAAATATTCTAGCCATATATTTGTTCATTTAATTATGTGACTCATCTATTAGATTTTAATTTATAAAACAGTAGATTTTGTTCATCAATGTTTTACTAATCAGTGTATGTCCAGTGTCTTACACAGTCCTACTATGTAGAAGGACTTCAATTGATATTGGTTGATTATTGATTGAGAAACATGCTCTTACATACTAATGGGAAATTGACAAGTACATAAATAAGTGCCATAAAATGTTGATACTATGAGAGAAGACTGTATGAGATAAGGTATCAAGGTCAAGAGTGGTCCCTTCTACCCTGGAGGTTAGAAATGATTTATCTGGTGAAGTAATGCTTGAGCTGATTCTAGAAAAATTAAAAGTTAATTTCATAGATGCCATAAAATTAATACAATTTGATAATTATATATTTGGCTGTTCAGTGTCTCTCTTCATCAGATAGAACAACCCACTAAGCTGAACGTGTCATGGAGAGAAGAATTAAATCTGTTTTGTTCACTTCTTATACTCAACATTTAGCACACAGTAGGTGGTATATGAGGGGTCTTCAAAAAGTCCATGGAAAATGCATATTAGGAAAATACTACGCATTTATTGAAATTTTTTGGCACCAACCTAAACTCATACTACGTTATTGCAACATGTCTAAACAGGATTTAGTTTAAGGCACTAAGAAGTCTAAGACATTAGTTTGAAAAGGGCTCCTTTCAGAACACCATGAATTCTGCAAAAATTAAAGCAAGAACAAACATCAAATTTATAGTTAATCTTGGTGAAAGAATGGTGAAATCATTGATGCTTCACAAAAAGCTTATGGAGACAATATCTCAAGGAAATCAGTACATTATGAATGGGGAACTTGATTTAAGAAGGGACAAGACAATACTGAAAATGAAGTTCACCACATAAATCATCCATATCAATTTGTGAGGAAAAAATTCATTTTATTCATGCCCTTGTTGAAGAACTGACAATTAACAGCAGAAAAAAATGGCCAATACAATAGCATCTCAATTGATTCAGGTCACACAATTCTGACAGAAAGATTAAAGTTGAGCAAACTTTCTACTTGATGGATGTCAAAATCATTGTGACTAGATCAGCTGCACATAAGAGCAAAGCTTTTAGTGAAAATTTTAATGTGGGGTCAATATCCTCAAGCATTTCTTCAAATAATTATAACAGGAGATAAAACATGGCTTTACCAGTATAATCCAGAAGACAAAACACAATCAAAGCGATAGCTACCAAAAGGTGGAAGTGATTCAGTCAAAGTAGAAGTGGATCAGTCGAGAGCAAAGATTATAAAAACAGTTTTTTTGGGGGATGTGCAAGGCATTTTGCTTGTTGACTTTCTGCAAGCCCAAAAAACAATAACATTTACTTATTCTGAGAAAGTTTGAGAATGCTACATTGCACCTAAATCAGTTATGCTTATGAGTTTACTACAGCTTGTAGCATGGAATTCTTTAGGTCAGGATTCTAGTGATAAGAGTTATCAAAAGTCACTGTGAATTGGTTGATCAGAAAATTGTGGTTCCAAATCTTGCCTCTTTCTAGATAAGCATAATTCTAGAAGGTTGAATGAGTCTAAAGTAGTGTCTTGAGTGTCTAGGCCGAGTGAGGACAAGGCAAGATTTATCCATGGACAATTACAAAATAAAGCACCTTATGTCCCTAGAGAAATTAAAATTAAAAAACAGGTAAGCCAATCCGTATGTACATCAATGCATAGAATGAGATAGAGAGAGGATGCAGGTATTTCTTCTTTTACTCAGTAAATATTTATTACATTTTTCTATTTGCAGAGGATACAGAGGTATATAATACAGATATAGTTGCTTACTTCATGGTGCTTACACTTTTGTGAGAGAGTGAGACAGAAACTGGGAAAATCATTAAAAATTGGAAGCTTGAAAAGCTTAGAGGAAAGCAGAAGGTGGAAAGTATAGAGCAAATCCTTGAGTTGCAGCATTATGATTATAGATAAGGCTTATAGGTCATGCTTCTTTGACTACGTCCTTGGAAGGAAAACTGGCAAGGATTACAAATGAGTTTCAACAATAATAATTATAGTTACCATTTATTAAGATCTATATGTAGGAAGCATTTTCTAGGTACCTCACATACATTATCTACCTGTGAGATCTACCTGTGAAAATGTATTATTTCAATTTTGCAGATAAATTAACTGTGGCTCAGACTGGTTGAATAGTGGCCCTAGATCAGTCAGCTGCCGATGGCAGATATGGGATTCAAATATGGATTTTTATTTCAAAATCAGATTATTTTAGAAATGATATGCTGACTCACAAAACATATAAATAAATTTCAATGCAGGTGAAAAGATATTGAACACCTTTAGTCATCAAATAAATGAAAATAAAAATCATAATGAGATAACTTGCTATGGTTTAAATGTTTGTCCCCTCCAGAACTTATGTGGAAATTTAACAGCTATTTTAACAGTATTAAGAGGTTGGACTTTAAGAGATGATTAAGTCATGTGGGCTCCATCCTCATGAGTACAATTGGTGATGGTATGAAAGAGTCAGCCCTCTCTCACCCTGTCTTAGTTCTTCCACTTCCATGTGAGGAACAGTGTTCCTCCCTACTGGAGGATGCAATGTTCAAGGCACCATTTTAGAAGTGGATACCAGGCTCTTAGCAAACACCAAATCTGCCTGTGTTTTGATATTGGACTTCCCAGCTTCTAGAACTATAAGAAATACATTTCTTTTCTTTAGACACAGTCTCAAGTATTGTGTTTTAGCAACACAAAATGGACTAAGACATAATATTTCAGACTCATTAGAATGGCAAAAATTTAAAACCTGACCATAACAAGTATTTTTTGAGTTACGTAGCAATTGGAGCACACATACACTACTGGTGAATATGTACAGTGGCACAACCAGTTTGTAAAACAGTTTGGTAGTTTTTTTTTACAAAATTAAAAATACGCTTACCATATAACCAAGCAAGTCTACTCTGAGTTATTTACTCAGGATAAATAAAATATATGTCCACACAAAAATGTGCATATAAATGTTGATAGCATTTTTTCCCCATAATAGTGCCAAACTGAAAACCACTGAAATTTCTTTCAACAGGTATGTGGTTAATCAAAATGTTGTATATTCATACAATGGAATACCCCTCAGCAATAAGGAGTGAAGTGTAGATACATGCAACAACACAGATGTATGAAAAGCATTGTGTTAAGCAAAAGAAGCTAACCTCAAAAAAGCACATGCTGTATGATTTCCTTTACATGTATTAGTTCATTTTTACAATGCTGATAGAGACATACCTGAGACTGGTAATTTATGAAGAAAAAGAGGTTTAATAGACTAATAGTTTCACATGGCTGGGGATGCCTCACAATCATGGTGGAAGGTGAAAGCCATGTCTTACATGGTGGCAGGCAAGAGAGGATGAGAGCCAAGCAAAAGGGCAAACCCCTTATAAAACCATCAGATCTTATGAGACTTATTCACTACCATGAAAACAGTATGGGGGAAACTGCTCCCATGTGCAAATTGTCCCCCACTGGGTCCCTCCCACAACATGTGGGAATTATGGGAGCTACAATTTAAAATAAGATTTGGGTGGGAACACAACCAAACCATATCACCAAGAGAAAATTATATATCCACACAAAGATCTGCATACAAATGTTGATAGCATTTTTTTGCCCCATAATAGTGACAAATTGGAAACCATTCACATTTTCAACAGGTATGTGGTTAAACAAAACACAGTATATCCATACAATGGCATACCCCTTAGCGATAAGAAGGAGTAAACTGTAGAGATATGCAACAACACAGATATATGAAAAGCATTGTGTGAAGCAAAAGAAGCTAACCTCAAAAAAGCACATGTTGTGTGATTTGTTTACATGAAGTTTTAGAATAAGAAAAACTAATTTATGTTTGTAGAAATAAGATGAGTGTCTCCCTGTGTGGGTGTGACTGATTGCAAAGTAACATGAGTATGAGAGTTTTTTTTTTTTTTTTCATTTTGATGATGGAAATACTTTACATCTTAACTGAGGTGGTAATTACAGAAATATATACACTTGTCAAAACTCACCAATCTGTATATTTAAAGTGTATATTTTATTTTCTGTAAAGTGTATCTCAATAAGGATAGTTTAAAAATTCTAATTTAAGATGATACTTGCAATAGGAGCACATGGAGATATGAGGACACAAGTTAGACACATAACTCAACCTTAGAAAGAGATGAGAGAGAGAGAGAGAGAGAATTTTTTGGAAAATAATTTTTTAATAACATTAAATAAAACAGTAGGGATTAGTCAGTTTAGTTAGTTGAAGATCTGGAGAAAGGGCATTGTGGTATAGAAAATAGTTTGTTGAAAGTTGCAGGCATGAGAAAAATATCACATTTAGGGAGATTTAGGTAGCTTTAAGTATCTTGATTCAATAGTAGCTAGTGCAGTAGAGACCAGGATGAGACTGTACAGTAAGATAAAGACTAAATGACTATATCAAGATAGACATTTTATGTCATGCAAAAATTATTGGAGTCACTGAAGAATCAGATTTATCTCTTTGGAAATAATATAAGAAGTATGAGGACTAAGGGTTAATTTATATTCTTAATAATGTAACACTGAATACAATATATTTGTAAAGTTAATGCTAAACTTTGTTAGTCAAATATTAAAGAGTTATACATTTTTTTCTATAAAAAGTCTATTAATTCAAATCTTAGCATTTGATGAGGTATATTCAAATTAACAGTAGAAGTAGTAGGGCATGATAGAAATGAATATCTGATGAAACTCAATAATTGTAATTCAGAATTTAAGAATGAAGATTAAAGTGATCATTACAAGCACATTGATTTAAAGTTACATCTGCGTTTATGCAAAGAAACATCTGTGTTATCCTTAAAATGTGTTTATAATTTATTTGGATAGAAATATCAAGCCTCTGACAGAGAAGCATCCAGTTGGCTTGAGAGAAAATAAATGACCGTGGGAGGAACATGCTCAGGATGACCCTCTCTTCTTCAGAAAGAGCACTAAGAACTGAAAAAAAAAAAAAAAAAAAAAAAAAAAAAAAAAAAAAAAAAAATGGCCGGCCAAAAAAAAAAAACATTAAAAGTTTTGGTTAAAAAATGGGAAAAAAAAAACATTTAAATGCCTTA
>CAUYLG010019143.1:0-47020 GCA_963573385.1 Cacajao melanocephalus | reverse complement strand
GGGTGTTCTCAGCCTTTTTGCACTGGTTTCTTCCCATTTTTGTGAATTTATCCACCTGTCGTCTTTGTAATTGCCGACTTTCAGATTGGGTCTGAGTGGACGTCCGGCTTGTTGGTGATGAAGTTTTTTCTGTTTCTTAGTTTTCCTTTGGTGGACGCCCTTTCCCCTCAGAGCTAGGCTTTCCCGGGTTCAGCTGTGCTTTCTGTGAAACTCTCAGTCCTCAGCGCTTCCAATTGCTGTTTTTGTGGGGATGGGACCAGCCGAGTCCGACTCAAAGGGCACCCAGTCGTGTATACTCCGCACTGAGAAGCACTGTGCCGTGCTGGGGCGCCGGCAAAACAGCTGCGCTGGCCAAAAGAGTCGCGCTGGCGACCTGAGTGGCTCCTCCGTTGGGTAGCTCCCAGTTTGTGGGCAACAGAAATTCGTCTGAAATTGTGGTGTCCACTCGCTCTCTGCGCTTTCACTGGGAGCTACAATCCTGAGCTGTTGTTAATCGGCCATCTTGGATCTCTCTCCGCCTGGTGATGAAGTTTTTTGTTTCTTAGTTTTCTTTTGGCGGACGCCCCTTCCCCACAGAGCTTGACCTTCCCGGTTCAGCTGCGCTTGCTGTGAAACTCTCAGTCCTCAGCGTTTCCAATTGCTGTTCTCCTTGTGGGGATGGGACCAGCCGAGCCTGACTCAAAGCGCACCCTGTCCTGTATACTCCACACCAAGAAGCGCCGTGCTGGGGCGCCGGCAAAACAGCTGCCCCAGCCAAAGAAGTCGCGCTGGTGACCCGTGTGGCTCCTCCGCTGGGAATCTCCCGGTCTGTGGGCAACAAAAATTCGTCTGAAAGTGTGGCGTCCACTTGCTCTCTGTGCTTTCACTGGGAGCTACAATCCTGAGCTGTTGTTAATCGGCCATCTTGGATCTCTCTCCAGCCCAAAATGTCTTCTTTTCTTTTTTGATGTAAATCTTCTTCCTCTATGCCTGACTGCACTATGTGCAATGATGTGTGAGCTGGGGGATGGACAGAGGGGAAAATGCCCTCTGAATTTTCAGACATTCCTAATTTTTGTCCCTGTCTCATCATGTTAAGAGGAAGATGTGTGAATCGATCTTGGAGGAATCATGGGTTCCCAAAGGATGCAGAGGAAGGAGGAAGAGCAAAAGGATAAAAGCAGAGGAGACATGCATCTCTTTCTCCTGGGTTGATTGCCTGGGAACAGGCACCTCATGTGGTTCTTCAGAATGAAGGCCCATGAGTCGGGTGGTTGTGGGGAGGGCTGCTCCTCCTTCAGCAAACATAGTGAACGTTAGAGAGCAAAGGCATTGCTTTTCTACTGACCAAGGGCTCTTAGAGCAAGAGCTCTGGTTGTGACACAGAAGTGGGAGAGAGGGCAGGAAGGACAGACAAACCTGAAGTTTAGGTCTGGGTAAGTACTGCCCAACCTGGGATAAAGCAGAAAGGACTTGGAAGAGACTTAAAGGGGCATCAAACCATGCCATGCTAACTGGGGCAAGAGAGACTATGAACCTGTAACTTACTCTTCTGTAACTGGGTTGTGCTCAGAGATGCTTCTTCCTTCCCCAGCTCATCAGAGGACCACGTCTAGCTGTTGTTCCTAGGACAGTGCCTGACCCCTTCTCGTGGAAGGTCAGATTAGGATCTAGGGCTTTAGAAGATGAGAAGGGTGAAAGGGCATGTGTTATTTGAGATCTGAGTTTGCAACAGTGCTTGAGAATCTCTCCTTCCTTCCTTAATTCAGCAATCATTAATTCATTGTCTGTGACATGGCAAGCACTGTCCTGGTCTCTGTCATGTCACAGATGGAAAGCTGAGCCTCTGATGCCCAGCAACTGATCTGAGATCACCAGTCACATATGAGCAGAGTAGGTCTCCAACCCTCAGGACCCCGCTGTCACCTCCCAAGGCCTCCTTCCCCCTTACTCAAGCCACTCCATGAATTCTAGTCATTTGCCTGTTTTCTCCTCTGTGAGTACAAAGGGTCTCAACTCAGCCTAGAGTAGAATGACTTATCCTTGTTAGCCCAGAACTTTCTATTCCTAAATCCAGTGGACCTTCCCAAGACGTGAGCTATTGAAAATGTCTTCTTTAATTAAAAAGTTTTCCTTAGATTGAGCATAGCCCTGTGGGCATGTCTCATACCATTAGTCACTGGACACATTCGAGAAATGCATCTATGTTTCTTGTAAGTTGCATACAACTTATTTTCTGTACATAATGCCAGTCAGGATTGAGCTCTGGGCTCTCTGTGCATGTTAGCAGCTGCAAATTATACACTGGGCAAAATGCCACTTGTTTGAAACACTGGTGGGGTGCATCTAGGGGGTAATGGGTTCCTTTGATACAGAGGCAAGAAATAGTCAAACCACAGTGATATTTCATGTTTAGACATCCCAAGGCCCCTTTTATTACAGCATGTCAGGGAAGCATTTGAATGTACAGTAATACCTTTTAGTTATTCAAAAAATATGTTCATGAAATCTTTGGGCTTTTCAATAATACATTATTGTAAAGGGCTTATATGTCATTTCTTCTTTTTGAAGGAAAAACAAAACAAGACCAGGACAAAAAGCAAGGATAGAAAAGAGGGAAAAATATTGTTTTGATTTTAAATGCACATAAAAAATGAATCCTCAGAAGTGAGTCTAAATTATGTCAGATCTGACTTTCTTGGATGGATAAAGCACAGGCGGGATGTGAGGTGGAGGCATCCTTCCTCTTCCATTCTGAGGGAGAGTGTGGGACTGTGGGGCAATGAACCGAGAACCTCAAGCCTTCTTTTCTCTATAACTCACAAATGTGAAACCCTGAGGCTCAGCCACACACTGGACCCTTGAAATGATTCTGCCCCATACACGCAGGGCATTGGACAGAGGGAACAAAGTGTTGAGGATTCAGTGTTTCAAGGCTCAGAGACTCGGGGCTGTAGAAAAGGCATCTTGGGTCTTTCTTCCCATTGTGGTCCACTGGCAGTGAATTTCTCCAACAGTATTGGGTAGTTGAGGAAAGCCTTCTTCCATTCATTCATTCATTCATTCACTCACTCATTCATTCATTCATTCCTCCACCAACAGATGTGTATTATGACTTCAGTGTCTCAGGAGGGGTTTGTATGTTTAAAGTCCCTAACTTAATTAGCCAATGTTACAAACATATTTTTTGTAGAAGGAACACAGCCATGCACGGGGCAGAAGAAGCAGCAGGTCTCAGTAGAGCATCCTCTGGCCCTATAGTCAGTAACAGAACACTTTGTTTGCAACGACACAGTCTACCACGGTCTGAACTGATCTAGAAACCCTTCTCCTTGCCATGTCTCTGCCCTTGTAGCCTCGTTGCAAATAATTCATACTAGCAGTCTATTTGCTTTTATTTCAGTGACTATTACAAATATTACTCTTTCTGATTCTTGTGTAAACAGCGTTGGCAAGGATCCTTCCTCCTCTGAGAAGATAAAGCAGAATCAGTGCCCAGGAGTTTAAACTAGACGGTACCTCTGCCTTGCAGAATCCTACTACAAATCAAGAACTGGCTTCTCTGGGGACTCTGTGATGAGCCAGACACTCAGGGTCTATGCCCCGGAGGAGCTTGCAGTCAAAAAGGAAAATCAGGAAATGTACCTATGCCCAGAATACACAGCAGCTGGGGCAAAGTGCTGAAGAGGGGAGATCTTAAACACAGTACAGCCCTCGTGACTCTGAGCCATGCTGCCAGGCTTCAGTATCACTCTGCCACTTACTAGCGTGTGAGCTTAGGCAAGTTATTTACGTGGTCTGTGCCTCAGTTTCCTCAGCTGTAACATGTGCTTAATACTAAGCACCTACCTCTTAAAGTGGTCCTGAGGAGTAAATGTCAATATATGAAAAGTATGTAAACAGTGCCTAGTGAAGAGTCCATGTTGCCTTTTGGTCTTATTTTCTACATCTGCTTGTTATAAAGGTCAGTTCCCACTACTATGGAACTCATGTTCATTGTTAAAAGCAATAGTGTGTGACCTTCCCTTGTCTTTTTATTCTTTGGAGCTTGTTTTGTAAAAAGAGTGTTATCTGAAAAGCAGTGCAGCAGACCTTTAGAGACAGCACCAAGTTGGTGACTGCACACACTGGCCACACTCCCTGTGCTGTCCAGAACCTTGTCGGCAGGTGGCCCTTACACCCATGTGACTCAATGGGATGGCCCCATGATTGAGCCTCATTGCCCAGGGACTTAACAGGCACCATCCCTAGCTCTTCTGGACCCCACAGTAACTCTTGAGCTTGGCGCTTCCTTCCTTTCCTGGACCTTTTTTTTTTTTTTGGAGATGGTGTTTTGCTCTTGTTGCCCAGACTGGAGTGCAATGGCACAGTCTTGGCTCATTGCAGCCTCTGCACCTCGGGGTTCAAGTGATTCTCCTGCCTCAGCCTCCCAAGTAGCTGGGATTACAGGTGCTTGCCACTATGCCTGGCTAATTTTAAAAATATTTTTAGTAGAGAGACGAGGTTTCACCAGGTTGGTTAGGCTGGTCTCAAACTCCTGACCTCAAGTGTTCCGCCCACCTTGGCCTCCCAAAGTGCTGGGATTGCTGGCGTGAGCTGCCATGCCTGGCTTCTGGATCATTTTTAAATGATGTTTAAATGTGTTATTCACACTTCCTAGATTTCTTCTAATGAGAAGAAAAGGGCTAATTAATTTGGAAACCTTCTGGAAGCTTAGTCCCCTGCTCTGTGTGATGGCATCTTTACATCCCTCTCCATGCTTATCTCTGAGTCTCTCCTCTGCAACGATGTGGCTTTTCTTTATTTCCAGCCCTCCTAGGGCCTCTTAGGGTCTCTTACCATCTGTCTTCCCACGTTGTTGCCAGACACACCACCATCCTTTCGTGGCATGCATTTCTGATGTTCAAATCCTGGCGGCTTCAGGAGATGTAAATGGGGACTCCTAGAGAACTGAAAACTGTGTATATGCTTGAGAGGATGGAATGGAGGTAAGATAGCCAGTTGTTTAAGTGTTGGTGGCTTGAAATCAGCCCTGGTAGGAGTCACAGAACATCTTGGAACTTGGCAGATTCAGAGTACCCCTTGCAGCCTTATTTTCTGGCATTTTTGGCATGGATTAAAAATAAGAAGTTGGAGCTGGAAGCAAACCAGAGGTATGCTCTCTCCACTGTCTTCCTGAAAGGTTGGCCCACTGCCTTAGAATCCAGGCTTTTCGACTTCCTAAAACAACAACAACAACAAAAAGACCATTAGATCGCAAGATTTAAACAAAACAAAACAGATATTTTTCTGAGACAAATACTTATCTTTTTTGCCCTACTAAACTAGCTTCCCAGGAAACTCCAGCCAGATAAATGAGAAGAACAGAGGAGTGAATTCTCCTAGGAGCTGTGAAGGAGGAGATATTCATTAAATAATCCAGTGTGGGGTTGCTAAATGTCACCATAATTAAGCAGGTCTACCGAGAGACGTTGAACTGGCCTCAGCACGTTGTTGGTGATGATTCCTTTCCAGAAGGCCCCGCAAGACTCCTGCTCCCAAGCCAAAGGTCTGAGCTTCTCTGACTTTCTGGCCAAGCAGTATATGCACGGCTTTCCATTTCCCTTTTTGCGGAGTCTCCTGGAGAGGATGCCTCGGGGGCTGCTTCGTTTAGCAGTTAGCTTCTCACTGATCCATAAATCACCCAGCAGGCAGAGGGCATGGTGCACAATAGCCAAGTGGATATGAGATCCAGTGTTGGGGCACTGGGGAACTGAGCACAACGTTGGTCCTGACTCGAAGGCAGCTGCTGGCTTGAGCTGTGCCAGCCTGCACATCAGACCGAAGAGATGCTGGCCCGTCAGCCATCACAGAGTCCCAGACCCATGGACTCAACCCTGGGGTAGGTTGATGTCAGCTACACATTAGGATCATCTGTGGCAGTTTTTTAACCTTTCAGTGGTTGAAAACTAAAGATGCAGCTTGGACCAATCACCTGAGAACTTCTGGTGGTGGTGCCTGGGGATAAGGGGTTTTGAAATCTCCCTCGGTGATTCCGTTGTGTACTCAAGGTTGAAAACCACTGCCCTGAAGAGTGAGGGCAAATTCCCAACATGAATCAAGCTGGTGGTTCTCACTCTGGGGTGGCACAGCCCCTCCAGGGGGACATTAGAGAACCTGAGAAGGTTTTACAGCAACTGGGGCTACTACTGGCATTTAGGGAGTGTGGACCACAGGTATTCAAAACCTCTGTGTCTTGTAGGACAGCGCTTCACAATGATAAATGCCAAATCTCCAAGATAGGAGCGTGCGTGTGTGTGTGTGTGTGTGTGTGTGTGTATTGAATGTGAAAGACACTGGATACACGTGGTCTCATCCTCTGTGGAGGAGGGTAGGCAGCCTAGTCAGCTTCAGTTGGAGATGTTAGTAATACAGACACAAGATGTAGAGGCTTTTTCTAGAAAATCAATAAGCTGCTTGAAGAGG
Source organism: Cacajao melanocephalus (assembly GCA_963573385.1). Classification (NCBI taxonomy): domain Eukaryota; kingdom Metazoa; phylum Chordata; class Mammalia; order Primates; family Pitheciidae; genus Cacajao; species Cacajao melanocephalus. Next base: position 40,576 of record CAUYLG010019143.1, on the reverse strand, counting down.
CCTCTCTCCAGTGATTTGTCTAGAGTGAGCTCACTGGCTTTGTTTGTGTGTGTGTTTAAAGTAAGCTGCAAAATTCTTTGCTATTTTTCCCATTTGTGTTTCACAGAATTTTCCTGAATATGAATGGAATCCTGGCTGAGAGGCCAGGTCAGGGAAGTTGGGGAAGAGGCATTTGTGCAGATGGCACTGGACAGGGTTCCCCAAGAAGGCAACAACTTCCCACCTTCTTAATTTGGCAGATTCCACATGATCCACTTGGTGCCCAAAACAAAACAGATAAAACGACTGGCCATCCCCATGCCAATTATGAAACACCTATGAGATCTGCTATGACAGGCAAGGAGCCAGTTATGAACTATGAAGGTGTGTTGTCTAAATTTAATCAGCCACCTGCCCTGCCTGCATGGATGTGTTGTGTTTCTGTGGTATTTCCAGCATCTTTCTTTAGTATACAACCTCACCTTGCCCATCATGGCAGACATACCTTATCATGGCTTGCAGACCACGGCAGACACACCTCATCATGGCCTGCACACTACATCAGGTGTATCTTTTCATGGCTTGCAGACCATGGGAGACATGCCTCATCATGGCTTGCACACTACATCAGGTGTATCTTTTCATGGCTTGTACACCATGGCAGACACGCCTCATCATGGCCTGTTGCAGGTTTTCACCACGGCTGGCACAGTGGAGAGACTGCAGCAAAAGGAATGGAGAACTGAGCTGGACCAAGAACTGAAGGTTCTCACTGGCCATGTTTCCAGGCTCTGCAGGGATGCCTGGGGTCACAGTCCTAGAGAGAGTTCTCTCTTTAAGAATCTGATCTTGCTGAAATCACTAACAGCTGGTTTTTACAAAGTGTTTATGAGCCACTCTGCCTGAGGACACAGAATGCAAGGCCACTAGAGTGTGGGAGTCTGGTGACTTGAGAGTTAAAGACCAGACGAGGGGTTCCCAGTGCCAGCCACATTAGAATAAGCTGAGAGAGCTTTTTCCAAAACACCACCTATGTTCCTACCAGAGGCTATTTGAATCAGAATTTCTTCCAGGGGTCCAGGTATTACTAAACTCTCCAGGTATGAAGGACATACTACAGGGTGACCTCTGATAAGTCACACCCTGTGGAATCCCCTCCTGCTGAGTGCGTATAGAACCTGCAACCTGCTTCTAAACAACAGAATATGGCAAAGGTTATGGGATATCATTCCTATTACATTATATCGCAAAAATCAAGGTATTTTACAGCCATACTAAGGTCCATAATCCGTTGCCTTTGAGTCAGATTATCCTGGGTGAGTGTTATGGATGTGACCTTTACAAGAAGATTTAGACCTTCCAGGAAGTTAGAGACTTAAGGCAGCAGAAACTCTCTCTGCATTGCTGGCTTTGAGGAAACAAGAATGCCATGAATTCAACAATCACAAGAAAATGAATCTTTCCAGCCATCTGAGGGAGATTGACCCCTCTTGATCAAGCCTCCCTATGTCAATGTTATGGCCAACATCTTGATTTCAGCCTTCTGAGATCCTGAGCAGAGAATCCCTGCAGGCCATGCCTAGGCTTCTGATGTACAGAACTGTGAGATAATGGATATTTTTTACTAAGTTTTTGTTAATTCATTATATAGCATAGAAACTAACATTAGGCAATTCTAACGTTCACCCAGTGTCAGATATCCCCGGACTATGTGATTTCTAAGGCCCTGTCCAGCTTGGGAGTGCTCTGATTAATAATGAGACTGTGCATGATTTTCCAGAATTCAGAAATAAAGCAAAAAGATGACTTGCATGTCTTTTCAATATCTTTGTTAACAGGCTCATTCAAGGTTAAATTATCTAGGGGAATGAACTGCTGTTTGCTTACTATATGATTATATCCCAGATACTGTGTTAACTTGCATATTTTTGTCCAGTGGAAATACAAATTATATCTACTTGGTAGAAAAAGATAATCCCAAAGGTTATGACTTATTGCACTATAGTATCTTTACCAGTTTTGTAACTAACCCAGCAATTTTATTCTGACATTTCTTTATTAAATTATATATAAATATTCTGTTCCTCAAATGCTGTTTGGACCAGACTTACTAATAATGATTCCTTCATTAATTAATGAATTAAATAAAATCTCTGACACATGTCCATTTTATGTTCGTGTGATTCATTTTCAATTTTCTGTAAATTAAACTTCGATGACTTGTACAAGGTGATTTTCAGTTAATAATATTTTATATATACTCTCTTATTTGAGTGTATGTTATTGCTGCAGTGGCACAGGTAGGAAGTAAAGGTGTATATTCGTTTTGCAGATGAAGATACCAAGTCTCAGAGAATGTAAACAATTTGATTAAGACCACAAAGCTAATAAGTGCTCTTGCCTTGGCACTAACTCAGATTCTTTGCCACCAAGTCATGTGTTCTTTCCCAGCACCAAACTGTCCTTCTGCCTTAGACAAACAGCACTTTATAAAGAGTGTAAAAGCATTATTTCCCATTTAATCCTTCTAACAGTCTTTGGACGTAGGCACTATATACTTCATTTTAAAATTAGGAAACTGAACACTAGGAGTTTTATATAACGTGACCCAGACCTCACAGTGGCAGTCAGGATTCAAACCAGGCAGCCTGCTCTTACTCCTCATGCAGTGGCTCTGAAGAGGACTCTTGGTGAAGCAATTGCTTACTGACCCAGGGTCCCCCCTCCCCTCTGTAACAACCGGTAAGTGGCTCTAGGAGGTTGGAACTGCTCTGCTCTGAGATCAGGTTGAATGGCCCACCAGCCCAGGACCTGAGAGAGACTGTCAGCTCCTTCTGTGCAGTTCTCATGGTTCCCTTTGTCTTCCACGGTAGGCAACCTAGAGATTTGCAAGTGATTACAAGCGGGCAGCTGCAATCATCTGCAAATGTGGTTAATAAGCAATACCTAGCCAAAACCCAGCTGTCTACTTTGAACCGTTGATTATGAGTGAAACGAAAACCATTGTTTCCCCTATGGGAAAGAAATTTACAGTAATTTACAGGGGCAGTGTGAGCTCACTCAACCAAACAGAACTAGAGCTAAATTGCCAAGATTTTTAGAGACGAGAGGATATTTGGGTTATCAAATAATGGAAAATGTCTCAGTCACACATAATATCTGTATCTTAAACTTCTTTAGTTTTTATGGATCATCCGTAATTTCATCTAGATCCAAATTCTCTTTCTTGCCAGAACCAGCTCTTAATATACCTGTTGTGTGATTAGGATAATGCTTTCTTTTTATTTGTCTGAAAAAGATCTCTCTGGGGCATCAAGGAACATGGCTTGATTCCACTGTTGAAGGGTCAGAACTGATCGGTGGCCATCCGTCACCCACTCATATGATTGTATTCATCATGTTATTGGCTCAGTTTTCCTCTTTCCAAACTGAAGATTTTCATTTCTGTAGTAGTAACAAGTCTAATACGTATAACTGTATCACGCCAAAGGGCCCCAGCTGAGGGGGCAAATGGAATCTGAAGCTCAGTCCCCTCTGCAGGCTAAGTAGGGTATCCCAGGGTCAACTACGTTTGCCCAAAGGAAAGGGCTTCTCTTTCTAATTCACATGCAGAAGCTATACAGGCAAATAGACCGTCCTCTGTAACCTGTCCTCACACGGAAGCTAAAATGGAGAATTCCTCTTTAAAATTGGCCAAATCACAAGTGAAGAAATGTTTAAAACTTTATGCATTTAAAGAGTGTTCAGTTTTGAAGAAATTCTCTAAGTCTTTCTCTGTATCAGCAGTCCCCAGTCGTTTTGGCACCAGGGACTGGTTTCCTAAAAGACTGTTTTTCCATGGACTGGACTGTCGGGAGTGAGGACGGTTTGGGGATGATTCAAGTGCATTACGTTTATTATGCACTTTATTTCTATTATTATTACACTATAATATATAATGAAATAATTATACAACTCACCATAACATAGACTCTGTGGGAGCCCTGAGTTTGTTTCCCTGCAACCAGACTATATTATGTGGGGGTGATGGGAGACAGTGACAGATCATCAGGCGTCTCATAAGGAGCATGTGACCTAGATCTCATATGTGCAGTTCACAGTAGAGTTTGCACTCCTATGAGAATCTAATGCCACCACTGATCTGACAGGAGGTAGAGCTCAGGCGGTAATGGAGAGTGGCTGGAAATACAGATGAAACTTCACGGGCTCGCTCTGCCGCTCACATCCTGCTGTACAGCCTGGTGCCTAACAAGTTGTCTGTGGCCCAGGAGTTGGGGACGTCTGCTCTATATGACAGAAATACAGCACAGGAAGTCAGCTAATGTTTCCATGGAAACTTAATATTTCCTGGTTGATGTTTTCATCATGAAAACTATCACCTTTGCTTTTTTATGGCCACATATACTTATGTGAATTCTAATCTCAATCATACAATTTTCTTGAGAAAAGCTGTACTATTAGTTACAAATTAGGTCCAAGAAATTGTATGGAATCCAAAGAAATGATAAATGTTTGAGGTGACAAATGTGCTAAATACCATGGCTTGATCATTACACAAAGTATACATGTGTCAAAACATCACACTGTAATATGTATAATTATATGTCATAAATATGTATAATTATTATGTCAATGAGAAACCAAAAACGAAAAAACAAGTCAGTATTTTACAATGATTGGTATTATAGTGGGTGGCTTGCTTATTTCTAAAATAGCTCATCCTTCTAAATAGTGTAAGGAAATATAACATTCAGTGGTTGTTGTGGAGATGTTTCCTTGAAAAGCATGGTTGCCTGAATTGATTCTCTTTTAAGGAAAGAAAATAAATACATGAATTGGCCTCCGGTGCTGAAACCGCACCCCCTTACCCCCGAAAAACTCCTCTCCTCTTGTCTCCTATCAGATATGCAAGTCTAAGATGCTATTACTCTAAATCTCAATTCATGGCATTAAAAAAAATCAGGTTTATTGTCTAACTTCATACAGTAAAATAAATCTCGTTAGAGTATAGTGCAATGAGTTTGACAAATGCTTATAGTCATGTAAGGACTACCACAATCAAGATATAGAACAGTTATATTGCTCCAAAAATTTCTCCTCCTCAACTTTTTTTGTAGACCACCTCTAACTCTCTAACCCCTGGAATTCACTAATCTGACTTTTTGTCCCTATAGTTTTGCTGTTTTAAAAAATGCCATAGAAATGGACTCACACAGTGTATAGCTTTTTGAGCCTGGCTTCTTTCATATAGCATAATGCAGTTGAGATTAAACCATGCTATTGTGGGTGTCCACAGTACATTCCTCTCTCTGCTGCTGAATACTGTGGATGTACAACAGTTTGTTCATCTACTCATCCTTTAAAGGATATTTGAGATGTTTCTAGTTTCTGGTGATTATGAATAAAACTGCTGTAAACATTCATGTATAAATTATGTGGACATAAATTCCATTTCTCTTGGGCAAATACTTAGGAATGGGAGACTCGGAGAATTTGTTTATTTTTGTAAGAAACTGCCAAACTATTTTTCTTCCCAGGTAGCTGTATGATTTTGCATGAGCAAGAGTTCTGGTGGCTCCACTTCACTAAAATTGATACTGTCATTTAAAAAATTGATTGTAGCCCTTTTTTTTTTGAGACAGAGTTTCACTCTAGTTGCCCAGGCTGGAATGCAATGGGGTGATCTCAGTTCACCTCAACCTCCGCCTTCTGGTTTTAAGTGATTCTTCTGCCTCAGCCTCCCCAGTAGGTGGGATTACAGGCATGTGCCACCATGCCTGGCCAGTTTTGTATTTTTTAGTAGAGACAGGGGTTCTCAATGTTGATCAGACTGGTCTCGAACTTCTGACCTCAGGTGATCTGCCCACATCGGCCTCCCAAAGTGCTGGGGTTACAGGTGTGAGTCACCATGCCCGGCCTATTGTAGTCCTTCTAATAAGTATGTTGTAGTAGTCATTGTGGTTTTAATTTGCTTTTCTCTAATGACTAATATGTGAGCACTTTTTCATATGCTTATTTGCTATTTTTATACCTTCTTTGGTTATGTAACTATTGCCACCCCCTTGTAAAATTGCATTGTTTTCCTAGTGTTTTGTTTTGAGAATTTTTTTTATATATTCTGGATACAAGTTCTTTATCAGATATGTGATTTTCACATACTTTCCTCCAAGTCTATGGCTTGTCTTTTTGTTCTTTTAAATGTCTCTTCCACACTGTTTAATTTCAAGAAATCCCAAATGATCACTTTTTTTTGTGATCATTGATCACATTGATCATGCATTTCATGTCACATTGAAAAAGTAATAACCAAACTCCAAGTACTATGTATTTTTACCTATTATTTCTTCTAGCAGTTTTATAGCTTTAAGTTTTACATTTAATTCTATGATTCATTTTGAGTTAATTTTAGTATAAGGTGTGAGGTGGTATGAATTGTTGAAGTTCTACTTTGTGTGTGTGTGTGTGTGTGTGTGTGTGTGTGTGTCTCCAATTAATTCAGTATCATTTATTGAAAAGTCCATTCTGGCTGGGCATGGTGGTTCATGCCTGTAATCCCAGCACTTTGGGAGGCCACGGCGGGCAGATCACAAGGTCAGGAGTTCGAGACCATCCTGGCCAATATGGTGAAATCCTGTCTGTACTAAAATTAGCTGGGTGTGGTGATATGCACCTGTAGTCCCAGCTACTCAGGAGGCTGAGGCAGGACAATCACTTGAACCCAGGAGGTGGAGGTGGCAGTGAGCTGAGATCGCACCACTGTACTCCAGCCTAGGTGACAAGTTGGGAGTCCATCTCAAAAAAAAAAAAAAGGAAAAATAAAGAAAAAAAATTCTTTCTCCATTGAGTGGCCTTCGAAACTTTGTCAAAAATAAGTTGACTGTGTTTGTGTGGTTCAGTATCTGGGCTTTCTATTGAATGTGTCTATCCTTTTGTCAAGTCTACACTGTCTTGATTACTGTAGCTTTATAGTAAATTTTGAAATTGAGCAGTGTGGGTCCTTGAACTTTGTTTTTCATTTTAATAATTGTTTTTACTAGTCTAGTTCCATTGTCTTTCCATGTAAATTTTAGGATTGGCTTGTTGATATCTAAGCGAGAGCTTTTTGACTGAGATTGCTTTGAATCAATTAGAGAGAATTGACATTTGAACAATATTCAGTCTTCTGATCCATGAGTATGGTGGATCTTTCCATTTATTTAGATCTTCTTTGATGTACTTCATCGGGGTCTTTCATCAATGTTCTCTGTATATAGATCCTATGTATATTTTGTTTAATTTGTAACTAAGTGCTTCATTTTTTGTGCTATTGTAAATGGTTTTTTTTTAATTCTAAATTTCAGTTGTTCACTGCCAGTACAGGGAATATGATTGGCTGTTGTTTATTGGCTTTGTATTTCTACTAATTTTACTCATTAGTTCTATGAGCTTTTTGTGTACATTAGTTAGTTCCAGAAGCTTCTTTGTGTAGATTGTTTGGGATTTTCTACAAAGACATACATGTTGTTTGTTAATAGAGATTGTTTTATTTCTTCTTTCCCATTCTATGTGTCTTTTATTTCTTTTTCTTCCCTTATTGCATGGGCTACAATACAGACAATATTAAATAAGAGTAATGAGTGGGTATTTCTTTCTTGTCCCATTTTAGGGGGAAAACATTCAGTCTTTCAACCATTAAATATGATGGTACCTGTAGATTTTTTTTGTAGATGCCTTTTTTGGGGTGAGGTTCTATTCTTAGTTTGCTGAGAATTTTTGTCATGAATAGATGTTGAATTTTATCAAATGGTTTTTCTGTACCTATTGATCTGATCATATGGTTCTTATTTAGTCTGGTAATATCATGCATTATATTTGATTTTTGAATGTTAAACCAACCTTGTATTTCTAGATGATGCCAACTGTTTCATGATTTTTAAAATTATTGCTGAATTTTATTTGCTATCATTTTCTATGTGTCTACATTAATGCATCTACATTAATGAAGGATATTGGCCTGTAGTTTTCTTACTTTGCAATGTTTTTGTCTAAATTTGGCTTAAGGGTAATGTTTTTCTTGCTTTTGTGTGTTATCTCTTAATTTTGGATTGAATATGGATACTTTGTGAGATGGTAGACACTCAAGTAAATGTATTTATGCCTAAAAATGAATCTAGCTCTTCTAATTGGCCACTATAGTGTGTTTGATTGGGGGTGGTTGGGAGGGAAGATGAATTGATCTGGAGTTGAGCTGAATTTGGGTTGTTTTGTTGCTGTGGTTGCTGTCAGTGCACCCCTGTTTTTTACTCTAATAACATTACATTATGCTTAGGGTGGGGACTAGGTTGCTAGAGGGCTTTTCTCAATGTTTTTCTCTGCCTACTCTAGAAAATTGTCTCTGTCCGTGCTCTTGCTTGTAACACAGAAGTAATTTACTGTTTCTTCATACTCTGTGTTTGCTAGCCTCAGAGTGGGAGGTGGGAGTAACTTTTTAGTTGTCACAGCCCTGTCTCCAAATCAGGCCACCCTGTGCCTGTGGGTTTCACAGGCAGGGCTTTTCAGTCATCCTTCTCCTTCCTCAACGGTAGGAGCTCTCTAACATTCTGGGCCATGATAGTTTCCCAATCTTTCCCCAGGATAGGGGTTTTTTCTTTCTTTCTCCTTCCTTCAGACACTGTGGATCTTTATCTCTGCCCTGGAGGCTACAGTGTTTGCTCCCCTTACTCCAGGGAGCTGAAGTCATTTGTTTTATAGGGGAGAAGGGCTCTGGAAGGGGTTTCTGTCTTTCCCAAATCTTTGGTCCTACCCTAACTTTAGATATTCAATACCAGAGGAGGCCCTCTCACATCTCCCATCCTGCCTTTCTCTGTGCTTGAAGAACCTGCAAAGTCCTCTTGTTTCTGCGGTTCCCGGGGTTTCTCTTCTTTGATGTTGGCAATGGCCTGTAGCAATTCATTAAAAATCTCAACTGAGTTCTTCTTACTTGTGTGGTGCTTGGCTTTCTTCCCTTCCATGTTCTGCCACAGGTGAGTTTATGCCCATATTTCATCTCTTCTTAGAAATACCTGTCTTTCCTTAGACTTGGTTGCCTGTGTTCTCAGCTCTCTGATGAGTTTTTTAAAATTGTAATTTTCTATTATCTGGACTTTTCTTGTTGCTGGTGTGTTATCAAAGCTCTTTCCAGCTTTCAACATCCTAAGCAGGAGCCAGAACTCACAATCCATTGCATCTTGATGGATACAAAATGCAAATGATAAGTACAGTCTCATCCGCATTCAATGCTACTACTGCTTCTCCTTGGTTTAAGATAATTTTACATATCCTTGATTTTTCTCTGCATTCCTAAAAAACTATTATGGATCAGTGATTTTCTTCCTTAATCTTCTTCTTACTCAATGCCACTTTTCTGGAATGTTCTCCTTCATAAGTGCCATTCTTTCTACTTCCCCCCAATCTGGAGCAGCACTCAAGAACCAGATGATTGGAAAGCATGAACCAGGGCTATGCGATTACTCGCCTGGGGCAGAGATCCTGTAAGAGGTGGCACCTCCTGAGGTCAAGTAGAATGGGGGCTGGGTCTAGTATCATTTGGGCATTAAAAGAAAATAAGACCCCTTGAGTCCTGAAAAGTCAAAATGTCAGAATTTTGAAGACTCTAGGAGGCAAATTGTTTTGACTGGTGGGGATATCTGGAAGATATAGGAATAAAGTAATTAGGAAAAGAAAAAAACAATTAAAAACCCCTCTCTTGATGCTCTTTTCACCTCTAAACACTATGTAGTAGACAGTAAAGTACTCACTAAGTATTTCCAGTTCTCCAGTTTGCACATGGTAGAAATGCCTTCCCTTCCCCCTTGAATTAAGTGTAGGCAAGTGACTCCCTTCTTGTAATAAAAGGTGAGCAGAAGTGATGTGTGCCACTTGGAAGTGGCCGTTTTCAGAGCCAATGTATCATTTGCCAAGTTTTCATTTTACTTCTTTCACAGCAATGGGCACTGTTCCACATAGAGACTGCCAGGTTGGGTCCTAACGTGGGGACACAGAGCAGAGTCCCCATCTGACCTCAATGAACATGTAGCATAAATAGAAATAAAATTAGAGGTTTGTTTGTTTTTGCAGCATAATCTAACCCCAGGACTAATACACATAGGAAAAGGAGCAATTGATACTTGCTAAAGTTTGGTTCCTAAGAAGATTTTAGGGTCCTAACTTTCCTTTCTCTCAGCTTGTTACAATGCTCCCATTTGGCTTACAGAGCCAGACAAGGGGTGTGCAGGGGCCATCCTGGGGCCACACCCTGCCCTGGCTTCTCTGGCTGAAAGCAGAGTAATTTGTACTCACCCAAAATTGTCCTTTGTTGCAAGAACATTTTTTGTTTATATTTAACCTTTTGCTGTGAAATCCACCTGTTCTTTTACTGCTTGGGCGTGTCTCAGTCAGCTTGGGCTTCTATAACAACATACCTTAGACTGGGTGGCTTCAACAGCAGAAATTAATTTTCTTACAGTCTAGAGATTAGAAGTACAAGATCAAGACGCTGGCTGATTTGGTTCATGGTGAGGACTATCTGGCTCATAGACAGCTGCTTTCTCACCGTGTCCTCACATGGGAGAGAGCGAAAGACAGAGTGAGGGAGAGAGAGCAGGAGAGCAAGCACACAAATGCGAACTCTCTGGTCATTTCTTAAAAGGGCACTAACAGTCCACCTGGGGGGCTTCACCCTTAAGAGTTAAAGTGAGCAGTTTATTTAAAGTGAGCTAAATATGGCCTGAGAAGGACTCTGTACTTCTATATTTGAGTCCTTGTGGATGAACTGAAACCTAGCTTAATAGGTAGTCGAGATTGAAAACCTAATTTAGGAGTGTGCACCTGTAACAACAGCTGAGTCTTAGCCAATCCCAGTGGCCACGCTGCAACCATTCATACACTGCTGAGTGTTCACACTGTGTTCGAATAAGGCAAACACCAAGCTGTAACCAATCCAGCCGTTCTGTACCTCACTTCCCATTTCTGTATGTCATTTCCTCTTTTTTTTTTTTTTTTCTATAAATCTTCCATCACGTGGCTGCACTGGAGTATGTGAATCTGCTGTGATTCTGGGGGCTGCCCGATTCACAGGTTGTTCATTGCTCAGTTAAATTTAAGTTTAATTCAGCTGAAGTTTTTCTTTTATCAACCCTCATGACTCAAAGACCTCATCTCAAAATAGTATCTCATCAGCTTCAACATATACATTTTGGGGATAACAATTCAGTTGTTAGTGGGAGAAATTAAGGACTTTAACTTTTCTTTCTGAATGTGTGGAGTCTGATGAGAGAGAACGTTCTATCCCGTTCCCATGCTTTGTACTGCACATGGCGGGATACAACGGCACACCTAAAACTGCAGCCTCAAGTCTAAAGACTGTGGGATTAACAGAGAAAGTTGATTTCTGACCCTAGAAAACTAAGAGCAGGTAAGATAGGGAAGAACGAAAACCTACAGAGAACTTGGAAACTTTCCCTGTTTTGAAGCAAAGGTGATTGTCTTATTCTTGCACTAGTTTATGCATTTAAGTATAATCCTCAGAAGTGAAGTTTTCATTTAGCGTGTTGTTTGTAGAGACTTTTTCTCCTGAGTGGGTGGCATGGATAAAGATCTTTTTCATATGTTTTTAAAACAAACTAGATACCACTGCTTAGCCCACAGACTTGGAGAATGATTCACATGTTGAGGAAAAATAATTCTAAATCCCTTAGTAGAATAGCCCTGTAGGTATGATTAACAAAGGTGTCTCTGTTCATGTTTCTATTTTATAACAGTCCCTTAAGTTCATTGGAATAATTATTCTAATTCTCATTTTATAGCTAAAAAATTGAGATATTTAATGTCTGAACTATGTCAAAGATAGCGAACAGTGGATTGACTGTGTCTCTTCGCATCACTGCCACTATGCTGGACCGTGCTGAAGTGGACATTTTGATGCCTCTACAGTCTTGATGATTTGCTGGGAAACAGGTCCAGTGCAATTAACTGGAAGTCCACTCCCCATCACCAGCTCTCAGTTTAGCTTCCTCTGCAGGCTCATCACTACCTTGATTTAAGTACATTACCTTACCACAGCTTTCTCCTTCCATTCCTTTATCTTGGTTTTTAGATCCCCTGTAGTGATGCTATCATGCATTTAAAAACATGCAATTCAAGGATGAGAATAAAGGAACACAAAAATCTACAAACTGGCAAATGAATAATGGAAAACTTAGTGAGTTTTTAGTGTTGTGTTAAGTGAAGCCAAGTCCTGTGCTGAGCATGTGGTGGGTAGAGGCTGCCATATCCGTATTTGCATGGTAGGACAGACGGTACAGCTTTTTCCAATTCAGCATCCTTTTTTTTCTGTTGAGGCCACTACCTTAATGTAGTGTCATAGTAGTTGGGAAGAAAGTTGGAGGACTCTGGAGATTGACTATTATTGTTGTGTTGTTACCTGTCAGGCTTTGAAAGGTCACAGACTATTCTGTGTGAGGCAATAACTCTGTTGGTTCTGCTAATATGAAGGGAGTGCAGTGCTGACCCAGGTCAGGAGAGGGAAGGAGGGGGAAACAAGGTCATCCTAAGCTGTAGAGGGCTGCAAAACCACAGAGAATCTGCCTGCTCCTTAGAACTGCACAGGACGGTAGGATGATGTTGCACATTTTTCAGATATTTCATTCGTTTATTCAAGAAATTATGGTGAGCAGGTATTATGGGCAGGACATGAGGGGAGGATATTCTCATCTAATACAATCTTGGGAAGAGAGTCATCCACTTGAAAAATAAGCAAAAAAACTTTTACATCACCAAGCAGAGTGACAGCTGAGGTGTTTACATTTAAGAGTACCCAAACTCTTTTCAGATGGGACACAGGGGTTTGAGAGCTTTATGGAAGAGCCAGTGACTTAATGGCTTTCTCATTATCACTGCAACCTGATCTAACTCGTTCTACTCACATTCCAAACCTAAAGTTTTTTTGGGGATGATAAAACAGATGCCAAAAAAGCCATGAGGTGGGTAGGGCCTAAGGCTTTTCCGTAAGCTGACTACTGTCTGATATGGAAGTAAGACCAAATCCTCCCACGTGGACAGTTATTTATGGAACAGAACATACATCAGCAAGCACTCATTAGTTAACATTCTGTTCTGTGAAGTCAGTAAAGTCCTGGACCACTCAGAAAACCAGAATCTTCCCAATCAGTGGCTGGACACAGGACCATTTAGAGGACTAAAGCACCATTCCTAAGAGTGCAGGTGACAGCATAACTGGACTCTTATACCCTATGGAAGCAATAAAGAGATACGTCTCTATGGATTTCAGCCAATCCATATATTTCAAATACCTGTAATTTTTTATCAATGGCAGCCCATTTTTAGCATTGATCATTGCTAGTTAGCAAGTCACTATTTTCATAATAAAAGCCCATTTCTGACATTCACTTTGCTGATTAACAAGGTCTTGGGCATTGATTGCTAGATGGATTGCTGAAGCACGTGCAGTCATCTCCTTTAAAGGGTAGTAGTGTTTCTGATGTATTGCCAGCTGGCCACCTTGAAAATGTGGGACCTCTATTAGGGTAGTTGAATGCTTACAGAGTTGATGTTTACACTAGTCAGTTTCATAATGTCACACGATCTATGCTGGGAACTATTTTAATGTGACACAACGAGTAATATTGGCACTTTTTACTGAATATTTTCTTACTGACATGTCTGTTGGTGCCAGTCTCTGCCTCTACTGTCACTTTTCTGGAAATTACTCCACCCCTCCAATCCCATGATAATTAATATCTATGACCCTGCCCTCTCTGGTCAGTGATGAAAATGACCCAAGTGTGGCCAAGTAGCCTCTCATCCCATAAAGTAGGAATTGGGGCTCAGAGGGAGAGCCAGTTACTTTTTGGATAGATAGACCCATCACCATATCAGTTCCAAAGCTCCCCAGTGGGCTACTCCCCAACAATAACCTTGCATAGCAGGATGAGTTTCAGGCCCATTTCTGCAAGACACAGGACTCCTCAACCCAGAAACTTTGGTTCTCAGGTGCCTTGGGGGCCTGCCTGGCATGTTCTCAAGCTGAGCTGCAGTCCAAGCCTTTTCCTTGCTCAACCCTGCTTCCTTCCCTCTCTCTTCCCCAGGAGTCAGACCTCCACCATGGTCTGCAGGCTCTTTTTGTCTTCCCCAGCTCCTTCCCCTACTCCCTTTATGGGTAGTTACTCCAGTTAAACTCTTTTACAACTAATTCCATCTTGGCATCTGCTCCAGGCAGACCTGAACTAACACGGTGGCTCTACTCTCTTCCTGAGGCCTGATGATGTTCCTCCTCTTGGGCTTTATGAGCTGTTTGTGTAGCCTAATTTTAATTTCCATTTTTAATGCTTAACCCACATGAGCAATTTACTGTTATTTGCCATAAATTGGTACCAGGTACCAAGGGTTTTGCTAAGCTCTACAGATTTATTTTCTCACTTAATTCTTGGATTACCCCTGAGAAGTATGGATTTTTATCACCATTTCCCAGAAGAGGAATGAGTTTTAGAGATTGAGTAGTTTTCCCAGGATCACATCTTGGTTCACACACATAATTTTGAGAGTGGAAAGCCCAGGATTTGAACTCGGAACTCTCAGATTCCCTGAGACTCAGACTCCAGAGCTTATGCTCTAAGCTATTCTGTTCTGCTGGGTGCTACAGGATGAGTTAGTTCAACTTGATACTTGACCTCTGCCTCTTAAACCAAACATCCAAATAACTCTCTTGGGATATCTTCCTGGACCCGGATAACTCATTGCCCTTTCCTTCTTGCCTCTGAATCAATGTTGAAATATTCCTCAGTCCTTTCGTCCTCTGAGCTTGAAACGTGAGCCATCTGTGGGCTGGAAGATATTCGGCTTCATTCCTATAGCAAATAAGGAAGGGTAAAGATTGCATGGCTGCCATCTCTCTGCCATCCCATTAATAGGCCTCATTTACATTGGTGTCAGAACTAGAGGAGGCAGAACAAGTGATACCTTGTGAGGGACAGACATAATTCAAAATGCAAAAGGAATTACAAAGAGACTTTCATGTGTTGTGCAATGCTGCGAGTCGGGAGAGACTTGGTGGCTCTCCCTACAGTGTTAGAAATGGATTTTAAAAAAACAGTGAAAACATAACCCAAGTAAATAGTTTGATAGGCTACTGAGAAATGCCATATTCTTGAGCCACTGAAAGCAAGATTTTTCACTCCCTTTAGAAAACAGCCCAAACTGGGCAATCTAAAGTATGAAACCCCATCTGGGAACAAAGTGCAAGATGAATACAACTGTGAACGTGGAAAGCAGTCAAGCAAGAGCCATTCCCTTTCCTAGCACTCACAGGCTGCCTACCTGGGGGGGTTATGCCCTTCCCCATGCACTGCCCTTAGGCCACAGCCAACGACTGACTACATGGAGAACAAAAGCCTGGTCGCCTTTCCCCACAGAGGGACGGGCTATGTGGTACATTCTTATTCCAGAGCTGTCATGAGACCAGGCGACAGCCAGGGTTCTGCTGAGATGGCACACTTGCTTAGCCCCTTTCTCTGCCTCATCCTGCTTGTTTCATTTCTCTTTTGAGAACCCTCCTCCTTCAATAAGTCACATCTACAAGAATCCTTGTCTCAGGCTCTGCTTCTAGGGAATCCAATATAAAACAGTGGCTTACAGGAGTTTTATTTTGGAAGAACTGGAATGTAGGCTAGCATCCTGGGTACTTTCTTGGACCCTGGGGAATGTTGGAGAAAAAGTTTTGGGGTAGTAGAAAATCTTTAGAAAAAGGCGAGAGAGAATGAGAAGAGTGGTGAAAAGTGAGAGAAGCTAGTGAAAAATGAAGAAAGAAACTCTTGAGGGAGGAAAACCTTTCTCTGTAGGAGATCAGATTCTTAAGAACACATGAGCATATCTGTCACCTTTTCAGGCTGTCCTTAATCTGGAAGATGGGGTATTTTGAGGATGTTGCAACAAATGCTGTTCTTGGATTTTGACTCCACTCTTCCATGCTTTCTGATTTGAACTTATTTTTAACACTAAAAAGATTTCCTTAAACTCACTTCCAGTCATTCTCCGCAGGGGCTCTCGGTTACTCAGCAGGGGCTCTCAGTTGCTCTGCATAGGCTCTTAGTTACTCAGTGGAGATTTTGCATTCCTCTAGCTGGCAGCTGGCATTGATTATCCTTCCACAGGACAATTAGAGTGCTGGTGCCTCTGTGGAGTACAGCATCTGTACAATGATTTGCTGTAATAGCCAAAGGAGATTCAAGAATTAGTCACTTCTTTTGTTCAGAACAGTCTGCGAGCTACCATTTAAGAAGTGTGTGTCCAGGACTCAGGGAGGCATGAAGTTCTTCAGACAGCAGTAAAGTGGAGTGGTTCAAAGCTTGGCCTCTGTGGTCAGCTTCTTATAAGTTTTGCAATGGTTAAATGAGACGATACTTTTAGAGCATGTAGCACAAGGTGAGTTGAAGTAAGTACACACTATATGTTACCTGTCATG
Source organism: Cacajao melanocephalus (assembly GCA_963573385.1). Lineage (NCBI taxonomy): Eukaryota > Metazoa > Chordata > Mammalia > Primates > Pitheciidae > Cacajao > Cacajao melanocephalus. The sequence goes on along the minus strand of CAUYLG010019143.1, from coordinate 24,102 downwards.
ATGATGGCTCCTGAGCCCCTCCGGCATTGATTCCACGGGCCCTCTCATATTTCCTCTTCCCTTCGTTCTGTCTAGTTGTTGCTGCTTTAGGGTCTCAAACAGCAGATGCTGTTTTTGAGGATGACCCAGACCCTCCTTGTTGACTCCCAAACTTTTTGATCTTAGTTCACAGATGATCAGCTCCCTAGGACCCCATGCCAGCTTCTGACCCTATACTTAGCAATGCCCCCTTCCCCATCATCCCCTAGTTTCTGCTTTTGGCAACTTATGCCTGGCCCTCCCAGTCCACAAATCTTGCCCTTCAGTTTTTGTTGTTGTTGTTGTTGTTTTGTTTTTTAGAGACAAAGTCTCACTGTATTGCTCAGGCTGGAGTGCAGTGGCTATTCACAGGCACAATCATAGTGCACTACAGCCTTGAACTCCTGGCCTTAAGCAATTATCCTGCCTCAGCCTCCTGAGTAGCTGGAACTACCCACTGCATCTGGCTGCCTTTCAGATTTGGACATTTACCGTGATCTTGGGTGAGAAATTTCATCCCATTAATGTAGCTAAGGAGTTACCCGGAAACCTGTCAGCTACGCTTGCCTTCCCACCCACTGAGTGGAAGGGAGTATACTCCTCTCTTGCTTTGAGGCATGGAAAAGCAAAGACTTGGGAAGAAAGAACATACTCTGGTTTTTAACCCCATCTTCAGCCTCAGATACCAACACAGGGTCTGTATTACCAATCAATATGCACGTTGGAAACATGTTTTGTGTTAACTTAGTTAGACTTAATTGCTATTTTTTACTTCCATTTGCCTGGGAAATTATATGCTTTTTTTTTACCATTTTACTAGCAACTCCTCCCTATCTAGTCATGGCTCAATGCTCTCCATTCCTTTGGTGGTCAAGTGCTTTACTGATGAAGACATGAGTAGAAAATTCATGCAAAACAAATTTCTTGTACTTTGTGATTTTCAGAGGTACATCCTTTCATGACAACATGTCAGTGCTTTTCAGCCTCGAGAGATTTGTGTTTGGGGAATGGGAGACAGTGGAGTAGGTGTGTCTATTCAACCTTTCTGCCTGAAACCCTGTACTCTACATTCCTGATCTTTGAATTTCTCCAACTTTTCTGCCTTAAGGTTCACACCACGGCTTCTCCCAACACCCAGTTCCCCATCATCCCACTTTGTGTAGGATGTGGGGATTCTGGCCAAGGCAACTTTTTTTTTTTTTTTTTGGACTTTTAGTTGAGAGAAGAGTTAAATGCTCAAGAAACATGGAGCCTAACACAAATAGGTACTTGAAAAAAAATCTAGCAGCTTATTTGTTTGTGTTTTTTTTTTTTCGATGAAAAACAATCCAACAGTGCTGGCGATGATTTTTGTTGTTTGCTCCTTCTAGTCATTTTGCTGAAAGACAAAGTGCTGGATGCTAACCCAGCCCAGGGTTCTCCATTTAGCAGCTGTGACTTTGGACACAGGACTTCACCTGGTTAAGACTTGGATTCCACTTCCTTAGAATGGGGACAATAACTACTCAGTGGAGTTGTTAAGAGAATGAGCACACCTGGCACACACAAATCATCTAATACATGATGAACATTACCATTTTAAAGTGCGAAGATTAGTCATAAAATATCACAGTTGGAAGGGGACCTCTATTATTGAGAAGGTTGAGGTTTTCAAGAAAGAAAATAAAGGTACCAGATGCTGCATTCCCTTTCCCATAACTTTCTGTAGAGCTATTGAGTGTGATATGAAACCAGTACACAGGCAGAGGCATAAAGACTGCCGATTAACTGTCTAAGGAGGTGTTATTGACGTTTACTAAGGTCACAATAGATATACTTATATTGCTCACTCTTATATCTTATGATCCTAGAATTTATTTTTAAATATCCTTTTGAGGTAGAGGTTGAGAAGGGAGAGGCATCGTCGTTGAAGGTAAGGAATAAAGCTTGTTCAACTCTAGGTATGTTTAATTCATGTTTGTGAACTATTAGTACAATAAACGCTGATTTCATTCACAACCAAGTGGGGCTATTTATGTTTGAATGAAAAGCATATGCACTTGCTCACACGAAGCTCTATTGTGGACTGAAAAAATCATTTGTTATTGTTCAAACAACTATGCATTAACCAAAGGCCCCAAATGAAGGTTCTGAGAATTGTGGGCATAAACTGGGAATGTTAATGTGTTACAATTTTTATTTGGTTTCATAGGATGAGTTGGGGTGTAATGGAGGTGAGCAGGCTCAAGAATATTTTCCAATGGCCTTGATGCTGCCCACTTAAGCTTTATTATGTTGCATTGGTGATTCTATAGCATACAGCAAGACAAGTCTTCGATTTATTCAGAGTTTCATAGAGACTGAGAGATCAACAATGTCTAAAGCAGCAGCTGTGTTTCTGAGCACTATCTCACTTAGGGGTTTGAGAGACAAGGAGTACCACACGTGTGGAGCCCACAAGTGCCTTTAGAATTGACAGAGATGGAAGCTCTGGGGGTCTAGAGAGAGGCCACAACACATTCTACATTCCCATTGGCTTAGACATATGTCCACAAAGCCAGTTTTCAGAGAACAGCCATTCCCTGTATGTATTTTATACTTATATATGACCTCCACAGGCAGAAAGCCCCTTTAAATAACTATTTTCTCTGATTTATATGAAGAATATTTATAAATTGGGAAAATTCAATAAAATGGAAATAATAATATCTTCTCAAATCTTCCCCAAAGAAAACCTCTGTAACATCATGGTGTGAATAAGTAGCACATATAATATACTTAGTACAGTGTTTAGAAGGTAGTAAGTTAAAATAGCTAAAAATGTTTCATATACAATTTTTCTTTCCATTTTTTACCCTATTTATATACATGCATTTGTTGAATAAGTGAATAGCCAACAAATATTCCCTCAGTACCAGGCACTTTGAAATGGGCTGAGGAGAAGGGAATGATACAGTGGAGTGAACAAGACATAGTCTTTTTCCCATAAGTTGCTCACAGTTTTAGTAGACACAAACAGGTAAATGGGCCATTGCAATATAATGGGGGAGGTGACATAGAATGTGCTACGTTGAGACTAACAGAGTGCTATGGTTTGGCTTTGTGTCTCCACCCAAATCTCATCTTGAATTATAATCCCAACTTGTTGAGGGAAGGATGTGGTAGAAGGTGACTGGATCATGGGAGCAGTTTTCTCCATGCTGTTCTCATGATAATGAGGAAGTTCTCATGAGATCTCATTGTTAATAAATGGCTGGCATTTCCCTTGTGAGCGTGCTGTCTCTCTCCTGCCATCTTTTGAAGAAGGTGCTTACTTCTCCTTTGCCTTACACCATGATTGTAAGTTTCCTGAGCCATGTGGAACTGTGAATCAACTAAACCTCCTTCCTTTATAAATTACCCATTCTCAGACAATATCTTTATAGCAGTGTGGACTGCTATAAAATGGACTAACACAGGGAATTAGTAACAGGAGTCAGGTACTGCTTTAAAGGTAATATGAAAATGTGGAAGTGACTTTGGAACTGGTTAACAGACAGAGGTTGGAACAGTTTGGAGGGCTCAAAAGAAGGCAGGAAGATGTGGAAAAGTTTGGAACTTCCTAGAGTTTTGTTGAATGGTTTTGACCAAAATCCTGATAGTGATATGAACAACGAAGTCTGGACTGAGATGGTCTCAGATAGAGATGAGGAACATATTGGGAACTAGAACAAAGGTCACTCTTGCTATGCTTTAGCAAAGAGACTGGTGGCATTTTGCCCCTCCCCTAGAGATCTGTGGAACTTTGAACTTGAGAGAGCTGATTTAGGGTATCTCATGGAAGAAATGTCTAAGCTGCAAAGCATTGAAGATGTGACCTGACTTATTCCAAAAGTGTTCAGTTATATGTGTTCACAAAGAGATGGTTTGAAATTGGAACTTATGTCTAAAAGGGAAGCAGAGAATTAAGGTTTGGAAAATTTGCAGCCTGATCATGTGGTAAAAAAGGAAAACTCATTTTCTGGGGAGAATTCAAGCCAGCTGCAGAATTTGCGTAAGTAACAAGGAGTTGAATGTTAATAGCCAAGACAATGGAGAAGCTGTCTCCAGGGCATGTCAGAGACCTTCATAGCAGCCCCTCCCATCACAGGCCTGGAGGCCTAGGAAGGAAAAACGGTGTGCCAGGCCCAGGGTCCTGCTGCTCTGCTCAGCCCTGGGATATGGCACCCTGCATTCCAGCTGTTCCAGTTCCATCCACTGCTAAAAGGGGCCAATGTACAGCTCAGATTATTGCTTCAGAGAGTGCAAGATCTAGACCTTGGTGACTTCTATGTGGTGTTGAGGCTGTGGATACACAGAAGAGTTGAGTTTTGGGAGCCTCAACCTAGATTTCAGAAGATGTATGGAAACTCCTGGATGTCCAGGGAGAAGTCTGATGCAAGGGTGGAGCCCTCATGGAGGACTTTTACTAGGGGAATGCAGAGGGGAAATGTGGGATTGGAGCCCCAGCACAGAATCCCCATTGGGGCACTGCCTAGTGGATCTGTGAGAATAGGGCCACCATCCTCCAGACCCCAGAAAGGAATGTCCACCAACAGTTTGCCCCATGTGCCTGGAAAAGCCACAGGCACTCAGCGCCAGCCTGTGAAAGCAGCTGCAGGTGCTGTACCCTGCAGAGCTACATGGGTGGAGCTTCCCAAGACCTTGGGAGCCCACCTCTTGCATCAGTATGCCCGGGATATGAGACATGGAGTCAAAGGAGATCATTTTGGAGATTTAACATTTAATGACTGCCCTGTTGGATTTTAGACTTGCCTGGGGCCTATGGCCCCTTCGTTTTGGCCAATTTCTCCCATTTGGAAGAGGGACATTTATCCAATGCCTGTACCCCCATTGTATCTTGTAAGTAACCAACTTGCTTTTAATTTTACAGGCTCATAGGGTGAAGGGACTTGCCTTATTTCAGATGAGACTATGGACTTGGACTTTTGAGTAAATGCTTGAATGAGTTAAAACTTTAGGGGGCTGTTTGGGAGGCATGATTGGGTTTGAAATGTGAAAAGGATGTGAGATTTGGGAGGGTCCAGATGTGAAATGATCTGGTTTGGCTCTGTGTCCCTACCCAAATCTCATCTCAGGTTGTAAGCCCCACATGTCGAGGGAATATCACAGGATCCTTTGGGTGTTGCCTCAGCAGCCAGCAACCTCTGTGGCTGGTTCCGCTTACCTGGTCCAACAGGCTACACTTGGCTCATGATACTGGCCCAGATTCCACAGCCGCCAAGGATGAGCCAGGTGTGCAGTGACAAGGGGTGTGTGAGCAAGCAAGTGTGGGGTCCAGCCACTGTGCACAGCCAGGCATGTTGGCTTCTGTGGCAGGGTGGGCAGCTGTAGGCACTGGCACAGGTGACGTGGCTGGACCAGGCATACCACAGGTGGCTTCCACTGTAGGTGCCCATATCTGGACGGGGGATGCAATGGCAACCAAAAACTCAGAGATCCCAGCAACTGTGGAGTCCCAAGAGGTGGAAGGTGGTGTGCTACAGCTCTCATTCCTGCTGCCTATAGCTCAGCAAATCGTGGGGGCATGTTTTCAGCTTGTTCAGTCCCACCCCCTTGCTCCGACCTGGGCTCCTGGGCTGGCCCAACCCCACTGCCCTTTCCTGTCACATGGAGTGGCCACCCAATGGCAACAGGGTGGGATGGCTATACTGTTACAGCTGTAGCTAGGGGAATCCTAAGGTCTGGGCCCCCAGAAAGGTCACTGCTTTTTATATCCACAGTCTGGCACACGGGTATGTCACCATTCACATCTCGGTGAGCCAGCCAGAAACGTGTTACAGTGCTTTTCACTCCTCCCCCCCGCAGCTCGGTGAGCCAGCCAGAAAAGTGTTACAGCTCTTTTTGCACCCACCATTCGGCAGGTCCCGAGTTCTTGTCTCTGTCCGGTAGGCATGAGGTTAGGTGAAAAACTAGAGGGTGAGCAAGGCAGTGAAGAGTTTTATTGAGTGACAGAACAGCTCTCAACAGAGAGAAGACCTGAAGTGGGTAGCTCCTATTAGCAGGCACGTAGTCCCTATGTGTGGCTGAGTCTGGGTGCTTTTTATGGGCTCAGAATGGAGCAAGTGCATGCTGATTGGTCCATGGATGGGAGGAAGTGTGTGCTGATTGGTCCATGGGTGGGCCTGGAAAAAGAACCATTTGATTGACTGAAAGGCATCAAGGAAGCTCTTAGTCGAGGTTGTGGATTGTACCTGGAACTGGCAGTCTGGTTTTCAGGCTTCAGGTTGTCTTTGGCTTGAAGGTCTGCTTTCACTGGGGACCTTTCTCTATCTGCCTAGGAATCTGTCTGCCTCCTGCTGCCATCAGGAAGGACCTGGTGGAAGGTGATTGGATTACGGAGGTGGTTCTGCAATGCAGTTCTTGTGATATTGAGGGAGTGCTCATGAAATCTGGTTGTTTGAAAGGTATCTGGGATTTCCCCTGCACTTTCTCTGTCTCCTGCCACCTTGTGAAGAAGGTGCTTGCTTCTCTTTTGCCTTCTGCCATGATTGTAAGTTTCCTAATCCATGCAGAACTGTGAGTCAGCTAAACCTTTTTCCTTTACAAATTACACAGTCTCAGGTAGTATCTTTATAGCAGTGTTAGAACAGAACTAATACACAGAGGCTCCTTAACCTTGGCAGAGGGCTTCCTGGAGAAACTGACATACATTTTCAGATCTGAAGGAGAAGCAGGAACCATTCAGTTAATGGAGTAGGAATGAGAAAAATGTTTCCCACAGAGAAAACAAACAAGCTGCATTCCTGAAGCAAGAGATAACATCACAGCCCATTTATGAAATGACATAGAATTCTATGTGGCTGAAGTGTATACAGTTGTGATTCAATGAGATCAATGGTGGGAGGGTTGGAGGGTGGAGGTGTATGGGTGGGAGTGGGAGGAGTCAGCAGGAATAATGAACGAGGATAGTGAGATGTGAGTGAGGTTCAGAGGGTGAAGGGCTGTGAAGACACCCTGGGAGACAATTGAAATTTTATCCCGAGGGTAGTGAGGAGCCACTGAAGCATGAGAGAAACAGGATCAGATTTGTGCTTTAAGAAGAATACTTAAAATCAGTACAGAATAGGTTGCCAAATAATAAAAGTGTGAGAAGCGTGGTCAAAAACAATCTATCTTAAAACCTTTAAACATCTGTTATATTTTGGATATAGCATAAATTTAATAATTATAAAATTTTAAAAATAAACAACACTGACATCACTACATATTAAAAATTGTGGTGTATGGGAAAAACAACATCCTGTTTTTTAGAGGCATGAAAGTATCAGAAACTAATAAAAACTGAAAGTAAATGACCTAAGTCTGCAGCTTAAAGATAAAAGATAAAATAAATGAAATAGAACATAAAAAGTATATATGAACAATAGAACCAAAAGCAGATACTTTGAAATGATCAGATAAAACAGTTTGATTAAGATAATATGGATGACACAAATAAATAGCATTAAAAATGAATGTGAACATACCACCAATAAGACCTTTTAAAAATGACAAGAGAAAGCGGTGCCAGTTTATACCAATATGTTTAAATAAGATATACATGATTTTCTGTGAAAATATAGATAATTAAAATAGATTCAAAGAAACAGAAAAACTAAAGACTAATAACTAGAAGAAACTGAAGATATAATTCCTAAAGAAGACAAAATTATTTTTTAAAGTAAATTCTACTGAAATATAAGTTGAGAATAATTACTATTTTTATAAATTCTTTCAAAGAAGATGAAACATGAACAAGGATACAAGAGATAAAAAATCATATTTTAAGTTGAAGCTAGCAATAAAATGAAATAATACATTATGACAAAGTATGCATTATCTTTGAAATGCAAGGATATTTTAATATGAGGGATCTGATACTATAATTCATTCCATTGCTATATAAAATATAGAAGTCATATGATAATTTCCATAGATACTGAAAGAGCACTTGATAAAATTTTAACACCTACTGCCAACAACAGTTCTTGATCAACTATAAATAGAAGAAAACTTCCTTAATTTAAAAAATGTTAATAGAAACCTATAGCAAACATCATGCTTAATAGAAAAAGGAAACATTCCTATTAAGTCAGGAAGAAAGCAAGCCTTTCAGCTATCACTTCTGCTGTTCAACATTGTACTGTAGGAAAACAAGAAAAGAGGCAGGAAATGAAAATACTGGAAAATTAAAAGCAAAGTATTATTTGCAATACTAAGTTTTAGGAGAATCAACTAAAAAAAAAAACAAAAATGTAAGTGATGTCAGAAAGTTGAATAGGTAGAGGATCTAAATTTTTCAAAATGAATTGCTTTCCTATATTCCTATTAGAAATTGATAGGGAAAAAGAGCCCACAATTACATCAATACTAAGAATAAGCCTAACCAGCAAAGTGAAAGATCAATATGGAGGCATTCAACCAATCTTAAAACTTTGCTTAAGGCCCAGAAAAATTCAGCAAGAGATATTCCATGTTTTTTTTTACTCTAAAGACTCAATATTGTAATGAAGTTAATTCTCCCTGTATTAATTGCTAAATTAAATATAGTCCAATATGATTTTTTAATGAGTCTTGGCAAAATAATGCTAAAGTTCATCTGGAAAATAATATGAACAAGGATGAAAAATTTTTTAAAAATATAATGAGATTTTCATGCCTGATTAAAAAAATACATGCATAGAGTAATAATTAAAACAATGTGATATTGGTCAGAAGTTAGGGAAATGGATCAATGGAATAGAATTCTTAAAATGAATAAACAGAGATCTGTGGAAACAGCTCATGTGTAGACTGTCCATTTAGTATGTGATAATAGTGGCGTTTAATTTTTATTGGAAACTGTGAATTTGATTTAATATAATGGACTTTACGTTGACATGGTTCAACAATGAAACAACATAAAAGCTGTACATGAAGAATATATTCAGTCTCTGTAACTGATGTAAAAACTTGCCACAAACTTGGAGGTTTAAATAACCAAAATTTATTATTTTATAGTTCTGTAGGTTAGAGGTTCAACCTTGATCTCAAAAGACTGAAATTGATTACTCAGCAGGGTACATATCTTTCTGGAGTTTCTAAAGGAGAGTCCATTTTCTCGTCTCCTCCAGCTGCTAGAGGCTGCCTGTATTCCTTGGTTCTTGGCCCCTCCTCCATCTTCAAAGCCAGCAACTTGCAGCTTTCTGCACCCGCTTTTCTTCCATAGTCACCTTTTCCTCTGACCCTCACCTTTTGCCTCCCTCTTCTATCTCAAGGCCATTGTGCTTACATTGGCTCCACCTGGATAATCCAGCATTCCCTATCTTATGGTCATTTGGTTAGAAACCGTAATTACATCTGCAGATTCCTCAAAGAGGAAACTACCAAAAAGTTGAACTGCTATTCTATTTGACCCAGCAATCCTATTACTGGGTATATACCCAGAGGAATATAAATCATTCTATCATAAAGACACATGCACGTGAATGTTTACTGCAGCCCTGTTCACAATGGCAAAGACATAAATGCACATCAGTGGCACTTTGGATAAAGAACATGTGGCACATATACACCATGGAATACCATGCAGCTATCAAAAAGAATGAGATCATGTCTTCTGTGGGAACATGACTAGAGCTGGAGGCCATTATCCTTAGCAAACTAATGCAGGAACAGAAAAATACTGCATGTTCTCATTTGTAAGTGTGAGCTAAGTGATAAGAACTTATGAACACAGAGAAGGAAACAACAGACACTTTGGTCTAATTGAGAGGGGAGGGTGGGAGGAAGGGAAGGAGCAGAAAAGATAACTATTGAGTACTGGGCTTAGTACCTGGGTGATGAAATAATCTGTACAACAAACCTTTATAACATGTGTACCTGTGTAACAAATCTTCACACATGCCCCCCTAACCTAAAATGAGTTAAAAAAAAATTCCTCTTTGTCACACTATCTAACATATTCACAGGTTTTGGGTATAAGGAAATAGTCATATTGGGGTGTGGAGTTATTTTTCTGACTGCCACAAAGAAGTATTATTCCCATTTCTGCCCCATTCACTCCATTCTGTCACTTCATAGCTCCTTCAGATAATCACTTATGTTTTTGTTTATTCTTTTAGTATTTCTTTATGCAAATATAAGCAAAAGCAAAAACATATTTTCTCCCTTTATGTGAATAGTATATGCAGTCTTCCCATGCCTTACTCTTTTTTCCACTTAATAATATATCCTAGTAAGCTTTCAGATTGACATTAGAGAGGTTCCTCATTTTGCATAACATCCATTGTATCAATTAACAGTTGTCCATTTTTTAAGCAGAAGGTAAACAATTTAATAAATGGCATTGGGATTATAGAGAATGTAGCAATACATACATATATGCCTTAAATGGCTAATAAAGTATCTGGAAGGATAAACAGACTTTATAAGAGGTTGCTTTTAGAGAGGGAGTTGGGGTAGGGAAAATGAGAGTAAAAAGCAACTTTCATATTTTATCTAATATTTCCATTTTACATAAATTTTTTTACAATGACATATTCATGTATTGTATAATTATATAAACATAAGTGTTTTTATAAGCATTTTTATATTCCTCACATTATACAATGTACAATATGGAAACTACATCTTTGTGGATAGTTATGATTACTATCTACATTACCAGAAGTGAAATTTTCAGATCCAAGGTAATTTACAATGCTCCCTAAAACAGAGCTCTCTAGAATTAACTTACACACCCATCGAAGATATCCAAGAGTGTTCATTTTCTCCAGGACCTAATCAATAGGACTTTTTTCCTGTCCACATTTTGCTCATCAAATATATACTAAGAATAGTTTTTTCCCATTGAAATTAAACTGATAGCTGTTTATGTAGTAAGTAAATATTTTGAATAAAAACTTATCGTTTGTAAGTAGTACTAAAAATATTGAGTTTATCTTTCCTAGAAGAAACACGTGCTCTTTATGAACCTTCACATTCATTTCCGATGTTTGGGGTGTGAGTGAAGAGAAGAAAGTGTGTGAGGTTTGGTTCATTTTCAAGGGATGAAAGAGGGTAAAGAAAATTTATCAAATAACTACTGTGTCCCAGGTGATTTCACCTACAGTATCTCACCTGTGAGATTTTATATTATTTCATAGTAATTAAGGGTCAGAGAGTTTAAGCCACCATAAGGTTATGAATGTCAACCACAAAGAAAATTCCAAGCCCCCGAGGCAAATGGACCCCCTTCTCAGACAACGGGATTCCAAAGAAACCCCAAAAACTAGTTCAGGCCCCAGGGCAAGGAGGGGTCAGACATGCCTCATTATACATTTTGGAATTTAGATAGAACAAACTAGCATTAACATTAAAACAGAGATCTTAAAACTGACGAAAAAGACTCTTTGTAGCAGTAAAATAACAATTTCAATCTGAGTGTGGTATAACATCATATGACAGATAGCAGGCCCTGAAAGAAACTGAAATATTTTACCTCAAAATATATCTCACTGACATATTTTGAAATGGCCCTGCAAAGCTGTCTCTTGTAGGGGAATTTACATTCTTTCCAGGTTCTTTTCTGATCCTCAAGAGACTAGCTGAGAATCTAGCACATTTTAAAAGGTCTAAATAGGAAACATTTGCCATCTATTGCTCCTAAGGGCAGCTTTCTGTGAGTCTTCATCTACGTAATAAGAAGTTTCATCTCCACAACCCCTTGTCTTAACCCAGACAGTCCTTTCTATTGATTCCAGGCTCTTTAGATAATAACTTAACTCTTTCAGCCAGTTGCCAATCAGAAAATCTTTGAATTCACCTATGACCTGTAAGCCCCTGCTTCAAGTTGTCCCGCCTTTCCAGACCAAACCAATGTATACCGCACATGTATTGATGGATGTCTTATGTCTCCCTAAAAATACAAAACCAAGCTGTAACCCAAGCACTTTGGGCACGTGTTCTCAGTACCTCCTAAGGTCATTGGTCATGATCCTTAACCTTGGGAAAATAAATTGATTGAGACCTGTCTCAGGTACATTTTTGGCTTACACATAGCCAGGGCATGGCAAGTTGCCATCTGAGTCAAGCCTGGGTCCATGGCCCCTCCCTGCACGTCCCACCATATGTCACACTAGCTTCCTTTCCATTTTCCCTTCTCTTGGCCTCTTAGCAACCCCCAAATGAATTTTCTCCCCAGATGCTCCATTCAGAACCATGAAAATCTTAGAGGAAATAGCTTTCCCTGAATCACTAATCCCTACATCTCTTTTCTACTTTGGTCCATAATCTTGGGCATATAAAACCTGGACCAGTTTAGACCTCGAGTCCTGGATCCTGTACTTTAACCCAGAGTCCTTTTTTCCTGGACAGCATGAGGGAGCACCATTCAGGGATAAACTGCACCTGGTGTGAAGAAAATCATAGGGATTTTAGCTAGACCTAGCCATTTCCCTAGAGCTGCTTTTACTTCTTGACAGCTAATTTATTCTGATGATTGGCCCTGGACCCATAAACCCTCTAGCTCAGCTTGGCCATTTGTGAAGGCACAGGCAGTCATCTGGCTCTCACCTCTGATAGCTATGGGAACCACTTACTCTGCAGCAGGGCTTAGTGTGTGGCTGGAGCATCTGTGTAGACCACATGGGCCCTTTCAGCTTATAAGATGTGTGGTGACTTGGAGCTGTTTGTTTTAAAGGTTCCTTTTGCATTATCAGCAAAGAATATGGAAAACGGCTCAATTTCAGCTGATTACCCACTAAAGTGCCGGGGAGCCACTCTGTAATTTTCATCGCTGCTTGCTGGGCTCTTCAGCAAAGTTTGCAGGAGAATTTAATGGAACGTATTCAGTCCTCTTGAATGGCAGAAAGACAAGAGACACCAACTTCCTGTTCCTTTTGTTTGGAAGCATCTGTTATCACAACATAGTAAACATTTTTAAAACTGTTCTGAGAACAGTTATTTGTGAGATGCCTCTCCAATGTAGCCTTACACCAGATTTCAGTTTTCCTACAACCTCAGCCCAGCAAGAATTGTCTCTGTCACTCAAGGCCAATGAGATTGACTGTAACAAGGATTCCTAATAAATGGCTCCTGGCCATCTAGATGGATAAATTCTCCTAACACTAGTTAGAATCAAACGACTAAACTCTAAGCCCATGGCCCAATCACACAATGGCGCACTGGTCAACAATTAAAAATAGTGTTGCAGATCTGGGCTTTTCATACCTTACTGTGCAAATCGGTCACTTAGGTTCTTGTTAAAATGAAGATTCTAATTCAGTAGGTCTGGATGGGCCTCAGGTCCTGCACTTTAAACAAATTACCAGGTGATGCTGATGCTGTTGGACCTTATAATTTAGTGGAATGTTCCATTAAATGTGTACTCATCAACACAAACTTACATAGGATCTCTTTGTACATTCTTACATGTGGATTTATCTTAAAGTGGAGGAAAACAAATTATATGAATATTCCATATTTCAAAAAATATACACGATATCTAGATTTAGAGATAGATATGATGTTAAGAAAATCAAGTGTCAGACAGTAGTGTTTAAAATATACTGTTGGCCAGGCATGGTGGCTCATGCCTACAATCCCAGCACTTAAGGAGGCCAAGGTGAGCGGATTGCTGGAGGCCAGGAGTTCAAGACCAGCCTGGCCAACATAGCGAGACCGTGTCTCTACAAAAAAGAAAAATTATCCAGCCATGGTGGCACATACATGTAGTCCTAGCTACTTGGGAAGCTGAGATGGGAGGATCACTTAAGCTCAGGAGTCGAGGTTATGGTGAACTGTGATAGCACCACTGCAGTCCAACCTAGATAACAGAGTGAGACTCTGTTTCTAAAAAATTTTTTTAATAAAATTCTGTTATAAAATTATATAGGTTTGTAGGTATAGATATATATAATTAAAATGCAATTTCTGTCCCCACCATCACTGCCTCTGTATAAAAATGATGTCAGGACTTTGGTTTCTCTGCTCATTTTAGGTAACTGGTAACAATTAGTTGCAAACAGTTTTCATTGAGTACAAAAACAGAATATCAATCCTTTATGATGGGCAAACTTCCCACCTGATTTAGCTTTAAATGTTTGCACCTCCTGGAACTCAGATCTGGTGCTGGGAAGGAAAACTGGGCTGTGGTCACCCTGCTCTCCACTGGGAGGTCCAGGATGCAGGACTTGCTAAAACTGGAAAGTCCCAGGCAAACTAGGGCGGGAGGACACCCTGAGCTGCTGTCCTTACAGCACTTGCTCTTAGGGTGATCTGACGTCTCTGAGCCCTCTAGGCAGAAGTAGCGCAAGAGCTGAATGGCACAGGTGCAGGAGATTTCTCATCTGGATTGGGAGCTCCATGAGGTGATGCTAATGCGTGGCTCTGCTCCCAACCAGTGGGGATAGCTAGCTTCCAGGCAAGCCCAGCAGGGAGTGAAGTTTAGTCTTTCTGGTGCTTAGTTGATTCCTCAGATGATATACATGTATGTATGCATATAGATGTATATATTTATGTATGCATATATGCACACTACGTAAATAACTTGCAATGAACGTGTTACTGTTGGAAACGGGTTTATAACATTGGGAAAAATCCACACTGAGACAATGGATCACTCAGCAAGGCTAGTTTACTTTCTGAAGAAAGGGTGCAACTTGCGAGCAGTCTTGCTATGAGAGCACACCTGAACAAAGGTGACAGGGACGTTTATAACTTTCATAACCTGATGCAGTCGCCCTACTGCTGTGTCCATTTTCCATTGGCTGGAATGGAACCTTACATTCTATGCTTGACCCAATTGGCTAAAAACTTGGACAATTCCTGAATAGATAAGGGGGAAAAGAAGACAAGGAAAAAGACAAGGAAGGAAAGGAAGCTAGTCAGGAGAAGGTCAGGAGGGTTTCCAAATAAGGAATGGCATGCACCAGGATTTGGAGCTTGCCCAGTTCTGTTCAGACATGCTGGAGCAAGTCAAGGTAGCTGACTTAAGACATAGCTGACTTAGAGGCTATATTTACATGGCTATATGCTTATGCTAATCTTGGATAATGGCCATAGAGAGCAAGAGACTGTAACTCCTTATAATGTAGTCTAAGATATAAACTTTGAAGAAGAACTTGCCCATTTTTCAGTTACTTTTATAAATTTAAAAAAAAAGGCTGGGTGTGGTGGCTCATGCCTGTAATCCCAGCACTTTGGGAGGTTGAGAGAAGAGGATTGCTTGAGGCTAGGAGTTCAAGACTAGCCTAGGCAACATGATAAGACTCCGTCTCTACAAAAAATTTAAAGAACAGCCAGGCATGGGGGCATGTGCCTGTAGTCCCACATACTTGGAAGGACTGCTTAAGCGCAGGAGTTGGAGGTTGTAGTGAGCTATGATCAAGCTACTATACTCCAGCCTGGGAGACAGGGCAAGACCCTGCCCCTTAAGAAATAAAATAAATTAAAATAAATTTTAAAAAGACAGAGATGTTATTGTATCAGAAAACCCAGAGGAACAGTTTAAACTCAATAACTTTCTAATTGTATTTAAACTACATAACAACTAGCCATAATTAAAATGAGATTGTTTTGTGTCACACAAGTAATCATTTCTACAAAAAACACATTCAAATTTAAATAAAATTATAAGGGAAAAATTTACTTCAAAAAGTTTTCCACTAGGTTCTGTCTCCTGGAGTTATTTTATGGAGATAAAAGATTCTTCAAGGCCAGTGGCTGTGGGGAGTGAATTATTTCAGGTTCTCGATTTGCACGGGCGCTAGGGTAGTTGGAATACTGCAGCAGGGGCTCCGGTGCATGGGACTGCGAGGCTGTCTGTGCTCTGTTTCTGCAGCCGTGTTGATGAGCTGGCCCTCTGTTAATGGCCTTTGCGACTGAACTGTCATGTCTCAGAGATGTGCTTCTTTCTGGGTGGCTCATCATTGCCTCATAAACACCAGGACCCACAGTTGAAAGACAACCTGTCAACAGTGAAATTCACCTTCATACCTTTTCCTTCAGCTTTCTCTCATGTGAGAAACTGGTGGAAACCCAGGCCTCTGGGTGGCCCTGAGTAGTCTGTGGATAGATGGCAATCCATTGAAACTGGTGAATCTGAGTTAATGGCTAGATGTGTCTCACGTTTCTGTGCTGCCCTTTAATGCATGGGCAGGTTATGCTTGTGACCCCTGAGAATGGCCCCAGGGAATGCGGAGGGGACAAAATGCCATGGATAGAACCAGTGTGCCCAAAGCCTGCCATGAGACCTCCAGTAAAATCCTGCATCTTCCAAATACTTGTCTTGTGTCTCAGAGTGGTGCAAACTCTAAGAACATAAGCATGTGGAACTGGAAATATTATAGAAGACTGGAAAGTTCCAAATTTAAACATGTCTCCTAGTTCATAGAAATTAAGAAATTCAGCTACAAAAGCATTATGAATGTTATACATGTGTGTGCACATATATATGTATATATACGCATTTATATATTATCCTAAAAATATTTAGCTTAAAATTTTATCTTAAAATCTATATTTAGCTTTTATCTTAAAATCTGTATTTTATCTTAAAATGCTTTTATCTTAAAATCAGTGTTTCTCACCAAGATTTGTAAGGCTTGACCCCGCTTCTCTCTCTCTGCATCTCTGCTCCCCTAACCTGCAGCTTCAACTCCTACTACATGCTCCAAGCCTGGCAAACTTCTCTTACAACCTCTGCCCCTGCCTGGAGCATTCTTCCCTCAATCTCCTCCCCGGACCACCCTCTAGGCATCCTTTCTGTCTCCCCATGCTTACCTCTTTCTTTTGGAAGCCTTCCAGGCCTCCAGGTGCTCTCTCTGGACTCCACGCAGCTGTCGTTATTTTGCACAGCCTGGACACCTTGCATCCTTGCAGGTTTAGGGCAGTGAGGCCACCAGCTCTGCCCTGGGCTGTGTCCACAACATCTGGCACAGCCTCAACTTGGCAGATAAGTGCTCAAAACTATTTGTCAGGGCATTCAAGAGAGAATAAGACAGGAAATCGTATATTAGAAGACTTAGTATTGGAAAGATGTCAATTCTCTCCAAATTGATGTAGAGATTCATTGAAATCCAATCAAAATAACAGTAGCTGTTGTTGCAATTAACAAGCTAATTCTAGAAATAATGTCAAATCTAAATAACAATAGATTTGGCAACTGAAGAAGAAAAAGGAGAAAAAAGAGGAAGAAAAGAAACAGTCACAATGAAGCTTGAGCCCCTCATGTCAAGAATTATTATAAGGATATAATAATTTAAAACAGTTTGCTATTCTCACAAGAAATGAGAAAAAGTTCAACGGAATCTCTTGGCAAGTCCAGAAACAAACTCAACACTTACACAGTCACTTAATTTATGATAAAGTTTACAGTGTAGTGGGGAAAGAGCGATGTTTCAGTAAATGGTATTGGATCAAAACAAAGAAAAGAACATGGGAAATAAAAATACTTAATGTTCGGACAGGAGAGTGGTAGATTTTTCCACTTTTCTATATTATAAAAGAAATGTGAAAACTTAAAAGTAATTTAAAAACAATAATCGTACCACATTAACAAATGACTTTTTCTTACTCTAAGATTTTGTCCCTACATACCTGTTTTAATAGTTGTGCATTGTTATGCATTTTGGTCTGTTTTGAAGTTACTGTTATTATTTAGGAAGATACTGTGTAAACATACTCCATTTTTCTACATAGTGCTTCATACTTCTATGTTTACAGGTTGTATAATGTATTGAGTTGATACACTACACTTTCAATTTTGTGATTGTCTCTCGTATAGTGAATTCCCTAAACTCTGTGAAATATAGGCATAAGCAATCTGTTTTCTTCCAGTTACCACCTCCCTTGCCTGTCCTTCAGTGACATCTTGGGATGATCCCACAGCTTTAAAGTCGTATCTCAATATTAAGAGTTCTGTCTGGTCCAATTTTAATCCAGTCTCGTCTTCTCTTTTCCCTTCTGTCTCTGGCTAAATCATGGTCTTTGGAACCTGTAGTTGAGAGGGAATATGTTTTTGGAACCTGTAGTTGAGAGGGAATATGTTTTGGTTTTTACTCATCTATCACCAGGGGGTTGGGTGAGGAGGAGAAGAAATTGGGGTAAAAAAGGAAGCTGTTGGGTATGGTGGCTCACACCTGTAATTCCAATGCTTTGAGAGGCCCAGGCAGAGGACTGCTTGAGGGCAGAAATTATAGAACAGCCTGGGTAACACAGACCCCCCCATCTCTAAAAAAATTAAAATTAGCCAGATATGGTGGCAGACACCTGTAATCCCAGCCACTTAGAAGGCTGAGGTGGGAGGATCACTTGAGCCCAGGAGTTTGAGGCTGCAGTGAGCTATGATCACATCACTGCACTCCAGCCTGGGCAAGACTCTGTCTTAAAAAAAAAAAAAAGAAAGACAAGAAAAGAAAGAAGTGGGGAAGGCTGGGTTACCTACTGTCACCTGTCAGTGCACTGGTGGGCAGTGGCCCTGAGCTTTCTGTTGGTCACTGTGGTTGGCTGTTGGTGTGTCCTGCTGACATTGTCTTTGTCTCATGATTTTCTGGTCCTGTGTTTCTAGTCCCTTTGTCACTGAAGACCCTCTCAGAAAGGAATAGTGGCATCCCTTTTAAGCCATGCCGTTGACACACACCCTGAAACCCCTGTCTTGGTAGGACATGACTTCTCTTGGCCAGGGGCACCATATTTCTGCCTCCCTCTTTGCTCCTCAGCTCCCTCGTGTGAGCCAGGAAAGCCGCCAGTGTCTTCTCCACACCCTGCAAAAGCCACAGGGGACTTGAGGGTGGAGTGCCATCCTTGACCCAAGTACAGTTACACCTTGATCCCTTCTTGCTGCTGGTGTGAGCTGCCCTAGCAAGTTCCCACCCTCAGAAATCTTCAGCCAGGTAGGCATCCTCAAAGTGGGCCTGCAGCAATTGAAGCCTAGTACCTATCCAGTCAGCAGGTGAATGCTGGGCTCCTTTTGCCTAAAACCACCTTTAATCTCTATTTTTTGGACTCCCAATTTCTTGACCACCATAAGAAAGATGGGAGGGCAGACCTCCTCGGCAGGAACACTGTACTCCCAGTGACTCCAAATTCCTGTCTCCGGATGGTCTGCTGATGCCTGGGAGTGGGTGTGGGTGATGGCTAAGGTAGCCTCATTTAGCAAGTGGCCCTAATTGTTTTCTGCTCAATTAAAAATGTTGGAGGATGATTATATTTATTTGATTGTGGTGATGGTTTCTTGGATGTACACATAGGTCAAAACTTAAGAAATTATACACCTTATATGTACTTCATTGGCCATCAAATATGCTTTGATAAAGCTGTGAAAACTGTCAGAGAAACTTACTGCCTGTTTGTCCTCTTCAACATTTAGTTACACTTTGGTAAATAATGCTGTATGAATGCTTTTTCCTTTGATGTTTTCTTGAGATAAATTTCTAGGAGTTTGGATTACTGGCTAAAAGATAAAAAACATTTTTATAGCTCCCAATACATATTGCTATATTATTTTTCCCAAGAATTGTGCCAATTTCCAGTGTAGCCGTAAGTATGAATATACTAGCTTAACAGCAACCTTATACTTGAGTATTATTTTAAAAAATTGTTCCTAGATATAAAATGGTACATTAATTTTTATTTGATTAAGATAAAGGAAAACACACTTGTGTATGTTAGATCAATTTTTATTTCCTCTTATGAGAACCACCTGTTCATATTCTTCATCTATTTACCTACTGGGTAAATAAATGAATTTTGATGTTCTTTTATTTTGATTTCTGTAGATGTTGTTGTGAAGTTGTTTGTGAAATAAAAAGAATGTTTTCACCGAAAGTAATGTTTATTCCCATGGTTAGAATTTGAGAACAAATTGACCCAAGTAAGCGAGACCTAGTTATAAACTGCACGGGTTCATCAGCTGCCTCTCCTGATTTCCGGAACATGGGTCCCTCTGTGCGGGCAGATCAGGTTGTTTTCTCCAGGGATCCCTGTCTGCCCCTAGTCACACATTCTCCCTGATTTTTAGCTCTCCTACTCTCTGAGTTTTCTGAAGCTGATTTGATTAGAGCGGCACGTTTCCTTTTAGGCCAGTGATTTTGAACCTGGGAAAGTAGTATACCTAGGAAGTGGCAAGAGTAGGGGTGGGGGTGGGGTATGCAATTTTGTAAAAGTCTGTGGAAAGAATTTAACCTCCCTGTCAAGGCAGTCATAGTTTCATTTATAGTATTTTGAAATTTCAAATAGTATAAAAGGATTTATGTACAAAAATAAGATACCTAAGATTTTTATAAATGTCAAAACAGAATGAAGCCGTTTTAACTGAGAGACCCTGCTCTCTGGTTCTTTTCAAGATGGTAGTATGAGTTCAAGTTTTAAACTGCTCCAGAAACAGTGCACATGCATGCATAAGTGCACACACACACACACACACACACACACGCCCCAAAGATAGTCATGCTCAAAAACAAACATCTGTGTAGACAAAGGTCAAAATAGAAGCTTCTAGCCATAAGTGCAGGCTGAGGCCACCAACATACTGGATTTTGAATCTAGAAATGCTCAGAGTTGCCCAGAACTTGGATTTCTATGGGGCAAAAAGGACCAAGAGCACCTTGAGCACTAATGGATAGTAAGAGTGATACCAGGGAAGCGGGGTGGTTTCTTACCATGAAAAGAAACTGAAAAGAAGCCATGATCATGACTGGGCAAGAGCTTGTCCATATCTAATTTAATGTTGGCAATTAAAGCTTCTTGTTTGTTTGTTTAAAGGAGTTAATGTAAGTAAAGCTAAGTAGCTGTGTAGCCAATGTGGCCAGAAGAAGCAGAGAAGATCTGGAGGTCAAGGTACCTGCTGATTCAATAGCTTGATTTGTGAAATTGCCCCAAGAATGGAAGCCCTCAGCTATTGACATAAGGCCTGTTTTAGCATCGGTATGCCAGGAGTTGGGTGGAGGTGCTGCAAAACCACGAGAAAAGAATGCATGATGAGAAAGGAAATAAAACAATAAAACACTAACAAAAATCCACTTTAAGAAAGCAAGTCAATAAATTGAGTGTGAAGAATTATTGAAAAAATAAAAATTAAACATTCTCAAAATGAATTAAAAATAAGTATGTGTAAGTTATTCAGAAATAAAAGAAAAAATAATAACCATAAAATGTTTTGTGAAATTTAAAAGTGGGTCAAAAAGAATCAAAGATAAATGGATATAAAGAACTAATTTTAAAACCTGCAATGAAAAAATATACATAATAATTGAGATAAAAACTCAATAATTGGGATAAAATTTGACAGGAAAAATCAAAGAGAATTATTGAATTTGAAAATAGTATTAAAGAATTACCAAGAAAGAAGCACAAAGAAATAAAGAGGGAAAAATATTAAAAAGATGTTAAGTGAAATAACAGATGGATTGAGAGACTCCATATTGTTCCTCCCACTTCCAAAATTCAACCCACTCACAAACTCCTCTTGAGAGCACTACTAAAAAACCTTCTGGGTCAGAATGTTCCTTAGTAGTTCTTTCAAAACAAACAAACAAAAAAAAACCCAGAATGACATGGGATGTAAGAAGCATTAATGAACAAAGTAACAGATAAAAAGATGTTGTTAAATTAATTACTGACAATTCAAGATTAACATTTTTGTTTGCTTAAAAGGGGGTTGTGAATAAAATTTAGACAGTAAATACAAAGAGGATGAAAGAGATGGAATTCAATGGGCCAATACCAACTAAGATCATCACTTTGTTTAGAAAGATAAGGATACTAAATTTCTTTAGACTTTGTCAGGAAATGTGCCATTTTAAATGTATGTTGAAAGTAATCACCAAGATAACAGAAATGCAATCTATAGCTTCCAAACCATTGGAAGAGAAATAAAAAGAATAATTTTATCAATCCAAGAGAAAGAATGTAAGAGAGAAAAAGAAGCAAAAATGAGGGTGGGGGAGGTGGTGACAGGAAGATTATACAACGAAAACACAGCAAAAAAGTGTAAATTAACCCAATTATATCAGTTATCACAGTAACTTCAGGCCATCTAAAGAAGATGATTATATTTGATTAAAAGAAACAAACAAATGCTGTTTATCAAAGACATACCTAAATCAAAATGACCTAAGGCAATTGAAAAAGATGTAACAGGCAACTACTAACAAATAGAGAATTGGTTGTAGCAGTATTAATATATAAAGTAGAATTAAAAGCAAAATCATCAGTAGTGATAGAGAAGCACACTGAGTTATGAGATAGTTTTCCTAGAAGATACAACAATTGTGTATTTTTATGCATTTAACAACATGGCTTCAATACATATAAAGAAAATTTTACAAAATTATAAAAAGATACAGACAAATTCACAGTCATAGTGGTTAACTGAATATACTCATGTCAGAAATAAAGCCATCAGACTGGGTACAGTGACTCATGTCTGTAATCCCAGCACATTGGGAGGCTGAGGCAGGCAAATTGCTTGAGCCCATGAGTTCAAAACCAGCCTGGGCAACATGGTGAGACACTGTCCCTGCAAAAAAGAAAAAAATTATCTGGGTGTGGTGGTGCATTATTCCAAAATTCCAGCTACATGAGGGGCTGTGGTGGGAGGATCAGTTGAGCCTGGGAGGCAGAGGTTGCAGTGAGCAGAGATAGTGCTACTGCACTCCAGCCTGCAGAGCAAGACTCTGTCTCAAAAAAAATAAATAAATAAATCAGACAAAAAATATTTAGTAAAAATATAGAAGATTTAAACAACATAATTCACAATTAAAAAGCTTCTCCAATAAATATTTAAAACATCAAATTAACATTCCTCTATATAGCATCTACAAGTTTATTAAGAACAAGTCTCAATACATTTAAAAAGATTTAAATCACAGAAAGTATGTTTTCTGAACCACAATGGAATAAAATCAGAAATCAGTAGTCAAAAAAAAAAATCTATAAAATCTGCAAATATTTAGAAACTAAGTAGCATGCTTCTAGATAACCTGTAGATTTAAAAAGAAATCTAAAAGAAAATTTAAAACTATTTTGAGCTGAATAAATGTGAAAAAACAATATATAAAAGTTGTGGGATAACACTGAAGCCATAGCAGAAAGAAAATTTACAGCAGTAAACATCTTTATTAGAAAAGAAGAAAGATCTTAGAACCAGTGACTTCAACCGCAACCTTAAGAAATTAGAAAAGAGGAAATTCAGCCTAGAGAAAGAAAGAAAAAGAAAATAATAAAGAATAAGGAAGAAATCAATAAGATTGAAAACAGAAATGCCAAAAAAACAAAAATGAACAAGATTAATAAAATTAATAGACCTCTAGCTCTGCTAATCAGGAACAACAGAGAAGACACAAATTATTAATGTAGGACATAAAAGAGGTGACATGACTCCAGATTCTAGGATACTAAAAGGATAATATGGAAATATTATGAATAATTTTATGCTAGTAAATTTAGTAATTTAAATGAAATGGATAAATATCCTGAAAGACTCATATTACTAGAGACTTCTTAAGAAAAAATAGATAAACTGATTAGCTTGTGTCCATTATAACAACTGAATTTAAAAATAGTAGTTAAAAATATTCTGACAAAACTCCAGGCCCAGATGGCTTTACTGGTGAATTCTGCCACATATTTAAGGGAGGGAAAAAAATACCAATTCTATATGAATTCTACCAGAAAATTAAAGAATAAGATATACTTCCAAAATAATTGTATAAGCCTGGCTTTATGCTGATAGCAAATACAGACAAAGAAATTACAGTAATGTAATGTAGTAAATACAGAAGTGAAAATGATAAATTTAACAAAGTGAATTATTTTGAGATATGTTCCATCGATACCTAGTTTATTGAGAATTTTTAGCATAAAGGGCTGTTGAATTTTGTTGAAGGCTTTCTCTGCATTTATTGAGATAATCATGTGGTTTTTATCTTCGGTTCTGTTTATGTGATGGATTACGTTTACAGATTTGTGTATGTTAAACTAGCCTTGCATCCCAGGAATGAAACTAACTTGATCGTGATAGATAAGCTTTTAATGTGCTGTTGGATTTGGTTTGCCAGTATTTTATTAAGGATTTTCGCATCAATGTTCATCATGGATATTGACCTGAAGTTTTCTTTTTTA